>JAQQSV010002569.1:0-12467 GCA_028646515.1 Pseudochirops corinnae
ACTTTCTTTTCAGTTCTGATTTTTTCAGCAAGAATGTTTGAAAGTCCTCCACCTCACTGAATGACCATATTTTCCCCTGGAACACTATACTCAATTTTGCTGGGTAGGTGATTCTTGGTTTTAATCCTAGCTCCCTTGATCTCCATAATATCAGATTCCAGGCCCTTAGATCCCTTAGTGTAGAAACTGCTAGATCCTGGGTTATCCTAATTGTGTTTCCATAATATTCAAACTGTTTCTTCCTGGCACCTTGCAATACCTTCTCCTTTGTCTGTGGATTCTGGAAACTGGCTATAATATTTCCAGGAGTTTTCTTTTGGGGATCTTTTTCAAGAGGTGATTGGTGGAATCTTTCAAGTTCTATTTTGCCTTCTGCTTCTAAAATATCAGGGCAATTTTCCTTGAGAATTTCTTGAAGGATGCTTTCTAAGTTCTTTTTTTGATCATGGCTTTCAGGTAGTCCAATAATTTTTAGATTGTCTCTCCTGGATTGGTTTTCCAGGTCACTAGTTTTTTCAAGGAGATATTTCACATTGCCTTCTATTTTTTCATTCGTTTGGATCTGTTTGATACTATCTTGTTTTCTCATAAAGTCATTTGCTTCCATTTTCTGCACTCTAATTTGAAGGAGTTATTCTCTTAAGAATGCTTTTGACATTCTTTTTCTATTAGGCAAAGTCGACTTTTTAAGGCATTCTTCTCCTTATTGGCTTTTTGACCTCTTTTGTCATTTGAGTTAATCTATTTTTTAAGGTGTTAATTTCTTCAATCAGATTGTTGACTCTTTTTTCATTATTTTCTTGCATCATTCTTATTTCTCTTCCCAATTTTTCTTCCACTTCTCTCATTTGGTTTTCAAAATCTTTCTTCAGCTGATCTCTAGCTTTTTGGCAATCTTCATGTTTCTTGGAAGCTTTTGGTGTGAGAGTTCTGACTGGGTTGTCTTCTTCCCTTTCCCTGCTTTGGTCTTTCTTTTCGAAGAAGGAATCTAGAGTTTGGTTCCTGTTTTTACTTTGCTTCCTATGCTTATTTATAGTCGCTATTCATTGTTTTTTTTTTTTTTTTAGTTCTGTGGAACTCTGCTTCCAGAGGGAACAGCTTTGTCTAAAATCGCTGGGGTTTTCCCAGCTGCTGGGGCCCTTAGGAGGCTACTGGGTCCCTTCCCAGCTCCAGCTCACTGAATAAAAAAAATCTAGGACCACTACCCACAAGCAAAGTCTGGATCCAGGCTGCTCAATGCGAGAGCACTTGGCCTATGAACAATTGTTTGGCCCCCCTGCTGTCTGCAGGCCGGGAGCTCTGAAGCGGCAATGTGGAGGCAGGTGCAGAACATCCATTTCCCGCTTCTTTATCCTGGAGGTGGCTTGGCCAGACCTGCTTTTCTTCCCCGGTTTTTAGCCAAGTTCTACTAACCTTATTCCTTTTTTATTATGGCTTGATAATTCTGGATACTGCCGCAGTTGCTACAGAAACACTCTCCTGAAGCTCCAGCCAAGGCAGGGCTCGTTGTGTCCAGCTGCTCTCAGGGCAAAAGCTGCCATTTCAGGCTGGGCTGGTTTTGGCTCTCAGAGTTGAAATGGTTGCTTTGAGCCAAGCTGCCTTCATCAGGAAATATATCTGTGAGTGTTTTAGAGCCCTAGAATTTGTTTAGAGTCATATTTTTTGGGTATTTGATATGGCTGTTTCAGAACTGTGATTTCTTGCTGCTCCTATGCTGCCATCTTGGCTCTGCCCCCCAGCTCTAGTGTTTTTAATAGGAATGAGTGTTGTATTTTTTCAAAAACTTTTTCTGCATCTATTAGGATAATATATGGTTTCTGTTAGTTTTGTTGTTATGATCAATAAAGCTGTTGACTCTTTTTTTTATAACTCTCATTTCTTTTCAAAAATTTTCTCCTGCTTGTTTTACTTGATTTTTTTTAAAATCCTTTTTAGCTCTTCCAACAGAACATTTTGAGCTTGAGACCAATTCATATTCTCCTCTGAAGCTATGTATATGTGCATTTTGATACTGCTGTAGTCTTCCGAGTTTATATTTTGATCTTCCCTCTCACTTTAGTAGTATTCTATGATCAGGGCTCTTTAAAAAAAAATTGCTCATTTTCTCAAGTTGAGCTCTACTACTAGGGTACAGAGGGCATTTCCTAAAGCTTCTTGCACTGTGGGACAAGGTCATCAGCTTACTACACTGGGGACTCCGGGGCTGGCTGCTTGCCCACTGAGTTTGTTGGCTCTGCATATGGTGGCCTTGTTGTGCCTTGGGTTCCAGGGCTGGTAGTGTGCTTTCTGTGCTGGGACTTAAGACCTCACAGTGGGCCTGCTATGCCAATGGGCTGCTCCATCATGAATGCAGGGTCTTAGATGTGGATTTGTGCTGTGGCTAATAATCTCCTGCTAGCATCTCTGGATGTTACCTGTGTTGGGCTTTGCTCTCCTTATAGCTGCGTGAGACAGACCTTTCCTGATGTCCTTCTAAGTTATCTTAGGCTTGAAAATTGTTTCATTTCATCTTTTTTGTGTATTCTGTCACTCAAGAATTCTTTTAGAAGCTTGATTTAACGTTATTTCTGAGGGAAACTGGTGAGAACTTAGGCAACTTCCTTGTTTATAGGCTCTGCTCTCTATCCTTCCACTTAAAAAAATAAATTCAAGTTTTCAACTGGAGTTAAAATATTTTTATCAGATCTATTATTATGTAGAGTAGAAATCAAATAATTGTTTACTAATTGCTTTCTGAGCCCTACTATAAGAAACATATGTGTGTGTGAGTGTGCAAATACATATAATCTTATACATGCACACAAAGCAAAGGTTCTTAAATTTTTTAGTCCCAAAAATCCCTTTGGCAGTCTGTAACGGTAACAAGAATTTGAAGAACTTCCCTGCCCCTTAATAGGCTGAGGTGAATTTGAGGACATTTCCTCATTTGAAAATATACTCTGTCCCCTAGGCCACATGTGCTCACCTGGAGCCTGTGGTGGGATGCTTGTTTTGCAGGAAGGCACAACTTTTGTTACTTTGTAGCCAAGGCAGTCAAGAGGTTTGTGATGTTCTCTGACCTTGGAAAAGGTTACATATACTTCAGAGGCAAGGTTTTGCTTTGGGGCTCACTTTGGGAATAGTTTATGTGATATGACTAGATGAGACTCTGGGCAGGCATTGAATCCCAGGGCTTTGAAAACCCAGATGCTGGTGCTTCTCTCTCAGGTCATTAACTAGGTGTGTGTGGAATGGTCCGACAGCTAGAAGCCTTGTCTGCTTAATTGTGTTATTTTCTCTTGTAACTTCTGTTTGTATTCTCTGAAGTTCTAAGTGCTGGTTTTTTCCCCTGAACTAGGTAAATGACATATGTTTGATTGATTAACATTAATATTATTAACCCTTTATGAGTTGTTTTCCTTTTTCCTTTTCCTGTGCTAGCAACCATCCTGAGTATGTTAGGGTGCTTGCTGCTACAAATGGCATCACAAATAGGACATGCAAACTAAAAGGAAAGTATGGGAGCTAGGATAAATGTTTTGTTTTTCCCCAGTTGTGGTAGCTGTGACTCTGTGGAGTCATGGAATAGGAGCAGAGAATGGCCAGCAGGCCAACTTTGAAGACATGAGAGTAGGAATGGTGAGCTGCCTGCATTAGGACTGGGGCAGAAGCCAGGAGCATCTGCTTCCTGTGGGAGGAGGAGAAGAGGTTGGGTTTTACTAACAGGCTACCATATTGTGTGTAAAAGCAGAGACAAGTTGTTTCAACAATTGGCTTAGTGCCAGCATTTGCATTCTCCTTTAGAAGAACAAGGAGTAGAGTGTCAGGTGGAAGGAGAGAGTACTAGAGAATCTCTGGAAGTAGGGAGGGCTGTTGTAAATTTGGCTCAGAAAAAGAAGCAAAAAAGTAACAGGAGGGAAGTTCATATAGCTTTGGTAGAGCCTGAGCATTGTTGCTATGACAACAACTCCCAAGAGAGTACTTTGGGAGCAAGTGATACAATATAGAACAATACATTGTTTCCTGGTGAAGCTTTCACAGAGGCAGAAGCTCACCCCATACTGAGAAGACAGGAGAGACAGGAAAGGCCAGCAGTGTTTAAGGTGATACCTGAGGATTTCACTCAACAGGATATTACTGATATTTTGAACAGAATCACCCAAAGGATGGGCAAATCCTTAGTGTCTTGATCAGTGACAAAGGAGCCGCTGGGATAGTGATAGATAGAATGGACTACTTGAATTTTATAAGTTTTTGCCAGAATCCTTTTTTCCAGCTTTTAGAAATTTTCATTTGGCAAAAGGTAACAATACAACCAATCTGTTAGCTTTAGCTGCTGCTGGATGCAATAGAATATATCCTGCTGATTTTATGTGGCCTAGTGGATAAAGACATAAGTCCTTGCTTAGAGATTACATGAGAAACTTGAAAGAAGAAGTAATGAAAGCTTCTATCATGAATGGAAATACAGATACATACCATGAAATTCCATTAGCAGTTCCTCATAGAAATAGCATGGTGAAGACATCTCCTCCTGCTTATAAGTACCTGCTTCTGACTTTATTAATTGGTGAAATAGGACACCATCTGTCAGAGGTGCTGGAAAAGATTTCACAGCTAAGTAACTTAGGAGAATGGGAAAATGATACAATTCCTTGAGAAAGAAGAATAAATAGCTGGTGGATTCAAAGTCAGAATAAATTGCCAAGAAAAGAACTGTTTACTGCCCTATTGAGAGCAGGGGTTGATTTTAGAAAAAAAAAATGATGGTATCCCAACTAATAAATTATACAAAATGTATCAAAAAAATTGGCTTGATATTAGACAGAATAGAGAAGTGAGAACTTCCCCTCCAGATGCTCCTGGACCATTCTTTCCAAGTTTGGCACACCTTCAGAGGGACTCAGATTAAAGAAAGTTCTGGGATAGTTGGAAGTGGTCAATGTGCTGAACTTCTGGCAATGTATCAAGCCATTGGAATAGAGCAAAGAGGACAGTGTCATGTATTCTGTTGTGAATGAGGTTATGATAGTGAGTTCATGAACTCCAGAGGCATGGCTGACCCTATATTTGTTTCTTTCTTACTTTTTGTTTGTTAAACTTGCTTGCAAGATTCGTTTTCTGCAGTATTTGGTACCCTCCACCTGCAGATTGTTTAAGCTGGATGTCATCCCCTGTCCATGACTGTGATGTGCCGCATCTGGACCTGGTGTCAACCAAATTCTAGAAGACAGCTAAAGGACTGACCTTTCAAATGGGACCTCCTGGACCTGACATTGACCAAGCTCCAGATGACAGCTAAAGAACTGAACTCTTGAATGGAAACTTTTGGGGGCAGGGACAGCTTTATGTCCAATTTCAGCCTGAAGAAGCTTTGGAGAAGAGACCTTGTCTCCTTACCCCAAGATTTTGGGTCCCATTAATTTGAGGGGGGAAGGATGGGGTCCTTGTGCCCAAGCCCCCACCCTAAGCTATTATTTTATGTGCAAAGTTTTTTCGATTATCCCTGTTATATTGTTGCAAAGTTCTGTTGACCCCATTTGTTCCATCATTTTCCCTAAACTCTCTTTTATTGTTAAGGTATTTTTGTTATATAAGGTACATGAAAGATCTTGGGGCTGAATGTAATGAGAATGGGAATTTTCAAATCTTCCTTGCCACTTAATAGACCTGGGTGAGGGCCGGGTTTGAAGACCTCCCCTGCTTTGAAAGCAAACTCTGCCCCCTAATAGGCTGAATGTAATCACATGGAGCCTGTGATGTAGGGAATTTGCTGAAGGATGCAGGAGAGCCCACAAGAAGTGCTCTGATAGGTTAAATATAGTCACATGGAGCCTGTGGTGGAAGGAGTTTTGCTGAAATGAAGCAGAGCCCAGACAATGGAGGAGAGAGGAGCTCAGGTAAGGAGATGGAAAGGTTTGTGAGTAAATACTGATCTTGTATTAGTTTGGGGGAAGGCTAAAAGATGCTGTGGCTCTCAGTGTCATTATGGCTTCTGAATATCTTTGGTACTATGATGAAATCAGCTTACTGGTTTTCAGATTCAGTTTTCTGGTCTCTAAATAAATACTTCAGTTCTGTCCTCTATCTGGAGAGTTTGGTATATTTTGTGATTAAATGTCATGTGATACTTATAGTCATGGTCTTTATCATGATCATGGGTGTTGTAAATATTGCATTGGTACTACAGTATATTTTGTATACAAGCAAGATATTCTCTGTCACCTAGGGCAATTGCCTTCAACTCTGTGTACGTTAGACAAATTCTGCAGAATTGACTGGTTTTGATTTACTGTCCCCATGTTAATAAAATCTAATTCATTACCTCTGGTCTCAGCAATTGTAGTAGCCTACTAATTAGTCTCCTTCCTTCACATCTCTCCCATCTCCACTCAATCCTTGGTACTCAGCTGCAAAAATGATGTTCCTAAATCATAGGAATAGGCCTATGCTCTCCCTTCAATAAACCTTAGGGGCTCCCTAATGCCTCCAGGGTGAAAGAAAAATTATTTTGTTTGGAATTTAAAACTCTTTACCATCTGTTCCCTTGTGAAATTTCTGAGCTTTATAAACTTAATTCTACTCCCCAATTTGTAATGCAGCCGTATTGCCCCACTCACCATTTCTTGCACATGCCAGCCCATCTCTTGTCTCTCTGCCTCTGCATGGGCTCCCTCTCATCTTAGCTAGAATGTTCAGAAACCCAGCTACCATAAAGATTCTAATCTAATGTCCCTTTCTATAGTACACCTTCACAGCACTCTCATCAACTAGACTCTTTGCTTGTAAAGTCAATTTCCATTTTTTTAAACTTTGTTTCATTACGATATTATATTCAGATAGGGGCGTATTGACATCTAGCTAGCTGAATATCTATCTGTCTATGTCTCTCTGTATAAATTGTATACATATTTATACATGTATTCACATAGATACATTTAATTATATATACATGTATGCATATATACATTAATGTAATACACTATAACTGTATTAACACACATATACATAGGAATATATATAGTAACTTATGCACATATTAATTTATATAAAACAACCAAACCAATAAATATTTGTTAAGTGTTTACTATGCCTGACACTATACTAAGCACTGATTAAAAAAAAAAAAAGAGGTAAAAGCTACTCCTGTTCATAATCTGAAGGGGGAGATAATAAACAAATACATACAAATAGAAAGACAGACGGATAGTTGTAAGTATACATGTTCATATACATGCATATATATGCACAATGTTTGTATATATGCATATGTGTGCATATGTGTGTTTGTGTGTACAATAACTAGTTAATAGAGCAAAGGTACTAGGATTTAGAGGAGTTAGGAAAGATGGGAATTTATTTGAGACTTAAAGAAAGTTGGGGAAGACAGAAGGAGGAGTTGGGAAGAGAGAATATCTGTACAAGAACGTCAGAAAAAGAAGAACTAAAGACAAGATACGGAATATCTTCTTCATTGAATAGTAAGAAGGCCAGTGTCATGAGATGGGATGAGGACTAAGGTGTAATAAGTCTGGAAAGATGTAAAGCAGCTAGGTTAAGAAATACTTTGAATGCTGAAAAAGAGGATTTCTATTTGATCCTGGAGGCAAGAGAGAGCTATTGGAAGTGATTGAGTAGGTGAGTGACTTGAGCAGTCCTGTGCTTCAGGAAAATCATTTTGGTAACTGAATAAAGGAAGGTTGTATTAGATAGGGTGAGACTTGAGGCAAGTAGATCCACCAGCAGGCTATTGCGATAGTCCAGGTGTGAGGTGATAATGATAAGCACCTGAGTAGTACTAATGTCAGAAGAGAAGAGAAAGTATATTTTAGAGAAGTCAAAAGGTGAAATCTGTAGACTTTAACAACACACTGGATATGAGATTGGAAAGATAGTGAGGAGTCACTAGGTTGTGAGACTGAGGAACTGGGAGGAAGATATTTCCTCCTATAGTAATATGAAATATGGAGGAAGGACAAGGGATTGGTGGCAAAAATAATGATTTCTCCTTTGGACATATTGAGTTTAAGCTGTCTGGTGGACATCTAGTTCAAGATGTTTGAAAGGTAGTTGGAGATATGGGATTGGAAGTCAGTGGAGAGGTTGGGGCAAGATAGGTAGAATTGGGAACCATTAGAATAAAGATTATAATAAATCCTTAGGAACTGATAAGATTAAGTAAGAAATACAGAGAGAGAAAAGGACTAGTATAAAATCCTGTGAAAAAGCTACAATTAGAGGGCATAAACTGCCTGGAGATCTAGTAAAGGAAGTGGAGTCAGATATGAAGATAAAATAAATATAATTTATTTCATATTCAGATAAGTAGGAGAACTAGGAGAAAGAAGTTTGTTGAAAATATATAGAGAAAGCTATCAAAAAGAAGAGGGTGATCAACAGCATCAGAGATTAAAGAAAGGCTGAAGAGAATGAGTATTGAGAAAGGGCCATTGGATTTCACAATTAAGAGGGGAAGAGGAAAAGGAAGAAAGGAGTGGAATAACTATACAGTGTCTACTATGTGCTGGTATCTATGCTAATAAAATACCAAAAATATCTAATGTGATGCCCACAACAATCATGTGAGGTGCTTTTGTTTGTTTTTAATCCCCATTTTACAGAAGAGCAAACTGAGGCAAACATGTTAAGTGACTTGCTTAGGGTTACATAGCTACTAAGTTTCTGAAGCTGGATTTGATCTTAGATCTTAGATCTTAGATCTTGCTAACTCTGGGACACACCTGTATCTACTTAAAAATATTATTTAAGCCTAGTTGTGTTATTTTATTAAGCCCTGCTAATCTTGTTTTAAACCTAAAACAAGTTGGAATTTTAAGATTGGAAACAATCAGACAAAGGGAAAAGTAGTTTGTGAAATAAAGGTACAAACAGTATTAATCATTATCCCATATACTAAGGCTGGTATACATCTGAGCTAATAAAATATGTGTTAGAGCTATTCAGACTAAAATTGTATTCCTTTCTGCAGCCTAAATAATTTTGTAAATGGGCACTTGGCCTAATCAACTACGTATTATCTATCTATCTGTCTATCTATCTGTCTATCTATCTATCTATCTATCTATCTATCTATCTATCTATCCAGCTTGCTAGCTATATGTCTTTCTTCTTATATCTTGGGCCCTGCATATTGAACTTGCTTGTCAGATTACAGGCCTGTCTCTCAGATTACAGGCCAGTTAACCTACACGTGGCAGCAAATAGTGGATACCATTCCACATTGACCCATCATTCCCTGGATGTGACCTATGCTTAGTTCCAGTCAATTTACTCCTCATTACCCACTGAGACACAGACAGCTCTATCCCTCTTTTCAGCCTGAAGAAGTCATGGAAGCTGAGACCTTTGTCCCATTTCCTAGTTGAATTTGGGTTCCAGCTCTTTGAGGGGGGAAATGATGCAATCCCAATAAAGTTGCCCCCAGCCCCAATATTCTAACTTCATTATAGACCCAGTCCTATGGAACAGCAGTCACATTGTACCTACCTAGCCCCTCTACCAATGCCCGAACTTCTTCATATATGCCTCACTGCTCACTGGAAAAACAGGTATGTCCCTGAACTCTTAGTTACCACAGAAACAACAGTTGTGTCCATGTGATGGGAACCTAGCTACTTCCTCTACCTGATCACTGCCCCCAGATCCATTCCAACATAAACAGTTCTTGTATTCGATCACAATCACATCGTTCATATAACCCAAGACAGGTCCACAATAGCTAGCCAGTTGGAGGGCAGGATGACCAGAATGTTTAACCACTGGACCATAGATGGGACCCCTCCTCCATTACCTGAGCCCTTAACAAATTCCTCCTGCCTTTTTTCATATTCCTCTATTCTATGTAAATTTTGATTATGTAATTGTGTCTTTACCCTATAAAAATCCATCTTGCTTTCTCTAAAGCTATTGATTCCTCTTGGAACTTAGCCTGCTTCATGAGAGGTGTCAATCTCAATAAGTGGCTATACCTGGATTAGAGGTAGTCTGACTCTGAATTCTTTGAGACAGTTCTACCACAACACATCATGGACACCCAACAGTTTTGGAAGGGGCAAAGCCCCCACCTCAATACTTTTTGGCGTCCTTGGGTTTAAACTGAAACAGCTTTTGGCCACCTAATTTCCTAATAAATCATTGGAGACTTTGGAGAAAGAAGTTTTGGTAGAATAAAGTCAGAAATCAGAGAGTAAGGGTTTAAAAAAGAATAAGAGAAGAGAAAGTGGAAGCACCTATTATAAACAGGCTTTTCATGGAATATAGTTACAAAGGATAGAAGATATATATATACACACATATACATATACAAACATATATACATAAATACATAAATTATATATGTACATATATACATATATGACAACAAGCAGGAGTGGAAAGATTATGTGAGAGGTTTTTTTGTTTGTTTTTTTGGGGGATTTTCAGGATGAGAGAGAGACAGGCATATTTGAAGGCAGCAGGGAATAAATGAGTAGACAGGGGGAGATTAAAAATAAATGATAGAGTTGGGATTATAGGGGAAATTTTATTGAAAGGAATGAGATAGAATGGTATCATTTTAACAAGTGGGGGGTTAGTCAAGGTAAAGAATAGGATGAAAGAGTTTTGAAAGAGAAGATAGTGGCAGAAGGCAACTAAGTGATAGGAGATGAGGAAGAAAAGATAAGAGAAATCTCATGGTGAATGGGGTCATTTTTTTCTCTATAAAATATGAGACAAAGTTCTCAGCTGAGAGTATGGCGGGATAAGAAGTCATGGGAGTTTGAAAAGGGACAAACATTTTTAAAAGAGTTACTGCAGACAGTTGAATAGCAATTTTATGAGGCAAGTATAGAAGGATTGCATGGCAGAAGTGAAAACTCATTTGAGGTTGTACAGTATAAACTTGTAGTGTACCCAGTCAGAATAATTGCTTGATTTTAATGACCTTCTTTGAGAAGACCTAATGTAGGAATGAAGGCAAGAATCATGGGAGAGATCTAAGTGTTAGGCTTAGCTGTCCATAAGCAATGATAAGGGGACTGGGAATCTATATGAGAAAGACAGTGTAAAGCTGAACAGATGAATGAAAGGGGTCAACAAAGGGAAGAAGAGAGAATGATTTAATACATTGGAGATGGTCTGGGAGAGAATTAGGGGACAGGTGATTAGAAGCTGCAATGCAGACAGTTACAGAGTTTTGTAAGAAAAGGCAGAAGAGAAGTGAAGTCAATAGATTGTGGTCAGATAAGGGGATTTCAGCAATCTCAAAGGTCACAGTGGTACATTTGTGAGTGATGGCAAAATCAAAGTTTTGATCATCTCTATGTATGGATGAGGTGTGCTGGAGGAGTAAATGTTATGAAACAAGGAGATTGAGGAACTGAATAATTGGGCTATTTGAGGAAGAGTCAATATGTATGTTGAAGTCCTCTAGCATGGGGGAGGAATTGGGGATGGGAGAAAATGTATGAGCCATATGTTGCATTCATTGAGGAAGAAGAAAGTGACCTAGAGGTATGTAGACAACAGTTAAAAGGATTTGAATGTAGCCATGGATATGCATACCATGAACCTAAAAAGAGTAGAGGTAATGGAGTGTTAGAGGTAGAGGGAGAACTTGAAAGTGGCAATGAAGAGCAAAGAGTATTGCAAAAGCTCCAGCTTGAGCTGTGAGTTGATGGGAATGAATGAAGGTTCAAACGATAGTACAAGGAGCCAGGGATGCTGTTTCATTAGGAGAGTTCTGATAATAGCTAGATAGAAGGAGTGGGAAAAGAGAAGATCTGAGATGAAGTGAAATTTGTTACCTATGGAACAGTCATTCCACAGGGGATAATGGAAGGATTAGGTAGTGTTTAGTTGAAACTTTGGGGTGGGAAGGTTAAGGTGGTTAAGAATAAGGAATCAGGTGGTCTAGGGTGGAGAACAGAGTTTGAATGATAACTCATGGGTGTCCAAAATCACAGGCATGACCAGATGTGTAAATGTTCATCACTGAGTGGAAGGTACCACTCCTCATTCCAAAGAATGCTGGATATCAGGGTGAAGGCAAGTTTAGTGTGAGACAGAAGGCATAAAATCACATGTTCAGATAGGAGACTCTGCTTCACTACTCTTCTTACCTCCAAAGGGTAGCTATTACATAGGAAAGTGGCACAGCATGGTTGGAAGCCAAATCTGCACAGCAGGAGAAAGAAATTCAGTTTTCCAACTTTTCTCTTCCATGTCCCTCAGTAGACAGGAAGTCCTGAGATCAAAGGAAAGGTTGTTCTACGTTTTTTATTGGAGAGTCTCCCCATTCTGATTGGCAGATCAAGCTGGCAGCAGGATCTGTAATTTGCCGTGTGCTTCTAAAAATGAAAGTGTTTGCTTTGGGGCAGATATAAGATGCTTAATTGGGCCTTTGCACCTTCCCTTCAGGGGACATGCTAGACCTAGAAGGACAGGGAAGGTTTGAGGTTTGCCATATCCATCTTTCACCTGAGGAG
>JAQQSV010002569.1:12567-25233 GCA_028646515.1 Pseudochirops corinnae
CATACAGATATACATACATACATATACATATATATCCCACATTGCTAAAGTGTCAACATTTATCATTAAAACATTTTTCTTTTGACATATATGTATATATTTGTATGCAATCACACATACAACTATTATTAATCTGCCCCAAGGTGACTTCCCCATATGAAAGAAGCCCAGTCCTTCTTGCTTCTATGTCATCTTCAGGCTCCTCAGGTGAAAGATGGATATGGCAAACCTCAAACCTTCCCTGTCCTTCTAGGTCTAGCATGTCCCCTGAAGGGAAGGTGCAAAGGCCCAATTAAGCATCTTATATCTGCCCCAAAGCAAACACTTTCATTTTTAGAAGCACACGGCAAATTACAGATCCTGCTGCCAGCTTGATCTGCCAATCAGAATGGGGAGACTCTCCAATAAAAAACGTAGAACAACCTTTCCTTTGATCTCAGGACTTCCTGTCTACTGAGGGACATGGAAGAGAAAAGTTGGAAAACTGAATTTCTTTCTCCTGCTGTGCAGATTTGGCTTCCAACCATGCTGTGCCACTTTCCTATGTAATAGCTACCCTTTGGAGGTAAGAAGAGTAGTGAAGCAGAGTCTCCTATCTGAACATGTGATTTTATGCCTTCTGTCTCACACTAAACTTGCCTTCACCCTGATATCCAGCATTCTTTGGAATGAGGAGTGGTACCTTCCACTCAGTGATGAACATTTACACATCTGGTCATGCCTGTGATTTTGGACACCCATGAGTTATCATTCAAACTCTGTTCTCCACCCTAGACCACCTGATTCCTTATTCTTAACCACCTTAACCTTCCCACCCCAAAGTTTCAACTAAACACTACCTAATCCTTCCATTATCCCCTGTGGAATGACTGTTCCATAGGTAACAAATTTCACTTCATCTCAGATCTTCTCTTTTCCCACTCCTTCTATCTAGCTATTATCAGAACTCTCCTAATGAAACAGCATCCCTGGCTCCTTGTACTATCGTTTGAACCTTCATTCATTCCCATCAACTCACAGCTCAAGCTGGAGCTTTTGCAATACTCTTTGCTCTTCATTGCCACTTTCAAGTTCTCCCTCTACCTCTAACACTCCATTACCTCTACTCTTTTTAGGTTCATGGTATGCATATCCATGGCTACATTCAAATCCTTTTAACTGTTGTCTACATACCTCTAGGTCACTTTCTTCTTCCTCAATGAATGCAACATATGGCTCATACATTTTCTCCCATCCCCAATTCCTCCCCCATGCTAGAGGACTTCAACATACATATTGACTCTTCCTCAAATAGCCCAATTATTCAGTTCCTCAATCTCCTTGTTTCATAACATTTACTCCTCCAGCACACCTCATCCATACATAGAGATGATCAAAACTTTGATTTTGCCATCACTCACAAATGTACCACTGTGACCTTTGAGATTGCTGAAATCCCCTTATCTGACCACAATCTATTGACTTCACTTCTCTTCTGCCTTTTCTTACAAAACTCTGTAACTGTCTGCATTGCAGCTTCTAATCACCTGTCCCCTAATTCTCTCCCAGACCATCTCCAATGTATTAAATCATTCTCTCTTCTTCCCTTTGTTGACCCCTTTCATTCATCTGTTCAGCTTTACACTGTCTTTCTCATATAGATTCCCAGTCCCCTTATCATTGCTTATGGACAGCTAAGCCTAACACTTAGATCTCTCCCATGATTCTTGCCTTCATTCCTACATTAGGTCTTCTCAAAGAAGGTCATTAAAATCAAGCAATTATTCTGACTGGGTACACTACAAGTTTATACTGTACAACCTCAAATGAGTTTTCACTTCTGCCATGCAATCCTTCTATACTTGCCTCATAAAATTGCTATTCAACTGTCTGCAGTAACTCTTTTAAAAATGTTTGTCCCTTTTCAAACTCCCATGACTTCTTATCCCGCCATACTCTCAGCTGAGAACTTTGTCTCATATTTTATAGAGAAAAAAATGACCCCATTCACCATGAGATTTCTCTTATCTTTTCTTCCTCATCTCCTATCACTTAGTTGCCTTCTGCCACTATCTTCTCTTTCAAAACTCTTTCATCCTATTCTTTACCTTGACTAACCCCCCACTTGTTAAAATGATACCATTCTATCTCATTCCTTTCAATAAAATTTCCCCTATAATCCCAACTCTATCATTTATTTTTAATCTCCCCCTGTCTACTCATTTATTCCCTGCTGCCTTCAAATATGCCTGTCTCTCTCTCATCCTGAAAATCCCCCAAAAAAACAAACAAAAAAACCTCTCACATAATCTTTCCACTCCTGCTTGTTGTCATATATGTATATATGTACATATATAATTTATGTATTTATGTATATATGTTTGTATATGTATATGTGTGTATATATATATCTTCTATCCTTTGTAACTATATTCCATGAAAAGCCTGTTTATAATAGGTGCTTCCACTTTCTCTTCTCTTATTCTTTTTTAAACCCTTACTCTCTGATTTCTGACTTTATTCTACCAAAACTTCTTTCTCCAAAGTCTCCAATGATTTATTAGGAAATTAGGTGGCCAAAAGCTGTTTCAGTTTAAACCCAAGGACGCCAAAAAGTATTGAGGTGGGGGCTTTGCCCCTTCCAAAACTGTTGGGTGTCCATGATGTGTTGTGGTAGAACTGTCTCAAAGAATTCAGAGTCAGACTACCTCTAATCCAGGTATAGCCACTTATTGAGATTGACACCTCTCATGAAGCAGGCTAAGTTCCAAGAGGAATCAATAGCTTTAGAGAAAGCAAGATGGATTTTTATAGGGTAAAGACACAATTACATAATCAAAATTTACATAGAATAGAGGAATATGAAAAAAGGCAGGAGGAATTTGTTAAGGGCTCAGGTAATGGAGGAGGGGTCCCATCTATGGTCCAGTGGTTAAACATTCTGGTCATCCTGCCCTCCAACTGGCTAGCTATTGTGGACCTGTCTTGGGTTATATGAACGATGTGATTGTGATCGAATACAAGAACTGTTTATGTTGGAATGGATCTGGGGGCAGTGATCAGGTAGAGGAAGTAGCTAGGTTCCCATCACATGGACACAACTGTTGTTTCTGTGGTAACTAAGAGTTCAGGGACATACCTGTTTTTCCAGTGAGCAGTGAGGCATATATGAAGAAGTTCGGGCATTGGTAGAGGGGCTAGGTAGGTACAATGTGACTGCTGTTCCATAGGACTGGGTCTATAATGAAGTTAGAATATTGGGGCTGGGGGCAACTTTATTGGGATTGCATCATTTCCCCCCTCAAAGAGCTGGAACCCAAATTCAACTAGGAAATGGGACAAAGGTCTCAGCTTCCATGACTTCTTCAGGCTGAAAAGAGGGATAGAGCTGTCTGTGTCTCAGTGGGTAATGAGGAGTAAATTGACTGGAACTAAGCATAGGTCACATCCAGGGAATGATGGGTCAATGTGGAATGGTATCCACTATTTGCTGCCACGTGTAGGTTAACTGGCCTGTAATCTGAGAGACAGGCCTGTAATCTGACAAGCAAGTTCAATATGCAGGGCCCAAGATATAAGAAGAAAGACATATAGCTAGCAAGCTGGATAGATAGATAGATAGATAGATAGATAGATAGATAGATAGACAGATAGATAGACAGATAGATAGATAATACGTAGTTGATTAGGCCAAGTGCCCATTTACAAAATTATTTAGGCTGCAGAAAGGAATACAATTTTAGTCTGAATAGCTCTAACACATATTTTATTAGCTCAGATGTATACCAGCCTTAGTATATGGGATAATGATTAATACTGTTTGTACCTTTATTTCACAAACTACTTTTCCCTTTGTCTGATTGTTTCCAATCTTAAAATTCCAACTTGTTTTAGGTTTAAAACAAGATTAGCAGGGCTTAATAAAATAACACAACTAGGCTTAAATAATATTTTTAAGTAGATACAGGTGTGTCCCAGAGTTAGCAAGATCTAAGATCTAAGATCTAAGATCAAATCCAGCTTCAGAAACTTAGTAGCTATGTAACCCTAAGCAAGTCACTTAACATGTTTGCCTCAGTTTGCTCTTCTGTAAAATGGGGATTAAAAACAAACAAAAGCACCTCACATGATTGTTGTGGGCATCACATTAGATATTTTTGGTATTTTATTAGCATAGATACCAGCACATAGTAGACACTGTATAGTTATTCCACTCCTTTCTTCCTTTTCCTCTTCCCCTCTTAATTGTGAAATCCAATGGCCCTTTCTCAATACTCATTCTCTTCAGCCTTTCTTTAATCTCTGATGCTGTTGATCACCCTCTTCTTTTTGATAGCTTTCTCTATATATTTTCAACAAACTTCTTTCTCCTAGTTCTCCTACTTATCTGAATATGAAATAAATTATATTTATTTTATCTTCATATCTGACTCCACTTCCTTTACTAGATCTCCAGGCAGTTTATGCCCTCTAATTGTAGCTTTTTCACAGGATTTTATACTAGTCCTTTTCTCTCTCTGTATTTCTTACTTAATCTTATCAGTTCCTAAGGATTTATTATAATCTTTATTCTAATGGTTCCCAATTCTACCTATCTTGCCCCAACCTCTCCACTGACTTCCAATCCCATATCTCCAACTACCTTTCAAACATCTTGAACTAGATGTCCACCAGACAGCTTAAACTCAATATGTCCAAAGGAGAAATCATTATTTTTGCCACCAATCCCTTGTCCTTCCTCCATATTTCATATTACTATAGGAGGAAATATCTTCCTCCCAGTTCCTCAGTCTCACAACCTAGTGACTCCTCACTATCTTTCCAATCTCATATCCAGTGTGTTGTTAAAGTCTACAGATTTCACCTTTTGACTTCTCTAAAATATACTTTCTCTTCTCTTCTGACATTAGTACTACTCAGGTGCTTATCATTATCACCTCACACCTGGACTATCGCAATAGCCTGCTGGTGGATCTACTTGCCTCAAGTCTCACCCTATCTAATACAACCTTCCTTTATTCAGTTACCAAAATGATTTTCCTGAAGCACAGGACTGCTCAAGTCACTCACCTACTCAATCACTTCCAATAGCTCTCTCTTGCCTCCAGGATCAAATAGAAATCCTCTTTTTCAGCATTCAAAGTATTTCTTAACCTAGCTGCTTTACATCTTTCCAGACTTATTACACCTTAGTCCTCATCCCATCTCATGACACTGGCCTTCTTACTATTCAATGAAGAAGATATTCCGTATCTTGTCTTTAGTTCTTCTTTTTCTGACGTTCTTGTACAGATATTCTCTCTTCCCAACTCCTCCTTCTGTCTTCCCCAACTTTCTTTAAGTCTCAAATAAATTCCCATCTTTCCTAACTCCTCTAAATCCTAGTACCTTTGCTCTATTAACTAGTTATTGTACACACAAACACACATATGCACACATATGCATATATACAAACATTGTGCATATATATGCATGTATATGAACATGTATACTTACAACTATCCGTCTGTCTTTCTATTTGTATGTATTTGTTTATTATCTCCCCCTTCAGATTATGAACAGGAGTAGCTTTTACCTCTTTTTTTTTTTTTAATCAGTGCTTAGTATAGTGTCAGGCATAGTAAACACTTAACAAATATTTATTGGTTTGGTTGTTTTATATAAATTAATATGTGCATAAGTTACTATATATATTCCTATGTATATGTGTGTTAATACAGTTATAGTGTATTACATTAATGTATATATGCATACATGTATATATAATTAAATGTATCTATGTGAATACATGTATAAATATGTATACAATTTATACAGAGAGACATAGACAGATAGATATTCAGCTAGCTAGATGTCAATACGCCCCTATCTGAATATAATATCGTAATGAAACAAAGTTTAAAAAAATGGAAATTGACTTTACAAGCAAAGAGTCTAGTTGATGAGAGTGCTGTGAAGGTGTACTATAGAAAGGGACATTAGATTAGAATCTTTATGGTAGCTGGGTTTCTGAACATTCTAGCTAAGATGAGAGGGAGCCCATGCAGAGGCAGAGAGACAAGAGATGGGCTGGCATGTGCAAGAAATGGTGAGTGGGGCAATACGGCTGCATTACAAATTGGGGAGTAGAATTAAGTTTATAAAGCTCAGAAATTTCACAAGGGAACAGATGGTAAAGAGTTTTAAATTCCAAACAAAATAATTTTTCTTTCACCCTGGAGGCATTAGGGAGCCCCTAAGGTTTATTGAAGGGAGAGCATAGGCCTATTCCTATGATTTAGGAACATCATTTTTGCAGCTGAGTACCAAGGATTGAGTGGAGATGGGAGAGATGTGAAGGAAGGAGACTAATTAGTAGGCTACTACAATTGCTGAGACCAGAGGTAATGAATTAGATTTTATTAACATGGGGACAGTAAATCAAAACCAGTCAATTCTGCAGAATTTGTCTAACGTACACAGAGTTGAAGGCAATTGCCCTAGGTGACAGAGAATATCTTGCTTGTATACAAAATATACTGTAGTACCAATGCAATATTTACAACACCCATGATCATGATAAAGACCATGACTATAAGTATCACATGACATTTAATCACAAAATATACCAAACTCTCCAGATAGAGGACAGAACTGAAGTATTTATTTAGAGACCAGAAAACTGAATCTGAAAACCAGTAAGCTGATTTCATCATAGTACCAAAGATATTCAGAAGCCATAATGACACTGAGAGCCACAGCATCTTTTAGCCTTCCCCCAAACTAATACAAGATCAGTATTTACTCACAAACCTTTCCATCTCCTTACCTGAGCTCCTCTCTCCTCCATTGTCTGGGCTCTGCTTCATTTCAGCAAAACTCCTTCCACCACAGGCTCCATGTGACTATATTTAACCTATCAGAGCACTTCTTGTGGGCTCTCCTGCATCCTTCAGCAAATTCCCTACATCACAGGCTCCATGTGATTACATTCAGCCTATTAGGGGGCAGAGTTTGCTTTCAAAGCAGGGGAGGTCTTCAAACCCGGCCCTCACCCAGGTCTATTAAGTGGCAAGGAAGATTTGAAAATTCCCATTCTCATTACATTCAGCCCCAAGATCTTTCATGTACCTTATATAACAAAAATACCTTAACAATAAAAGAGAGTTTAGGGAAAATGATGGAACAAATGGGGTCAACAGAACTTTGCAACAATATAACAGGGATAATCGAAAAAACTTTGCACATAAAATAATAGCTTAGGGTGGGGGCTTGGGCACAAGGACCCCATCCTTCCCCCCTCAAATTAATGGGACCCAAAATCTTGGGGTAAGGAGACAAGGTCTCTTCTCCAAAGCTTCTTCAGGCTGAAATTGGACATAAAGCTGTCCCTGCCCCCAAAAGTTTCCATTCAAGAGTTCAGTTCTTTAGCTGTCATCTGGAGCTTGGTCAATGTCAGGTCCAGGAGGTCCCATTTGAAAGGTCAGTCCTTTAGCTGTCTTCTAGAATTTGGTTGACACCAGGTCCAGATGCGGCACATCACAGTCATGGACAGGGGATGACATCCAGCTTAAACAATCTGCAGGTGGAGGGTACCAAATACTGCAGAAAACGAATCTTGCAAGCAAGTTTAACAAACAAAAAGTAAGAAAGAAACAAATATAGGGTCAGCCATGCCTCTGGAGTTCATGAACTCACTATCATAACCTCATTCACAACAGAATACATGACACTGTCCTCTTTGCTCTATTCCAATGGCTTGATACATTGCCAGAAGTTCAGCACATTGACCACTTCCAACTATCCCAGAACTTTCTTTAATCTGAGTCCCTCTGAAGGTGTGCCAAACTTGGAAAGAATGGTCCAGGAGCATCTGGAGGGGAAGTTCTCACTTCTCTATTCTGTCTAATATCAAGCCAATTTTTTTGATACATTTTGTATAATTTATTAGTTGGGATACCATCATTTTTTTTTTCTAAAATCAACCCCTGCTCTCAATAGGGCAGTAAACAGTTCTTTTCTTGGCAATTTATTCTGACTTTGAATCCACCAGCTATTTATTCTTCTTTCTCAAGGAATTGTATCATTTTCCCATTCTCCTAAGTTACTTAGCTGTGAAATCTTTTCCAGCACCTCTGACAGATGGTGTCCTATTTCACCAATTAATAAAGTCAGAAGCAGGTACTTATAAGCAGGAGGAGATGTCTTCACCATGCTATTTCTATGAGGAACTGCTAATGGAATTTCATGGTATGTATCTGTATTTCCATTCATGATAGAAGCTTTCATTACTTCTTCTTTCAAGTTTCTCATGTAATCTCTAAGCAAGGACTTATGTCTTTATCCACTAGGCCACATAAAATCAGCAGGATATATTCTATTGCATCCAGCAGCAGCTAAAGCTAACAGATTGGTTGTATTGTTACCTTTTGCCAAATGAAAATTTCTAAAAGCTGGAAAAAAGGATTCTGGCAAAAACTTATAAAATTCAAGTAGTCCATTCTATCTATCACTATCCCAGCGGCTCCTTTGTCACTGATCAAGACACTAAGGATTTGCCCATCCTTTGGGTGATTCTGTTCAAAATATCAGTAATATCCTGTTGAGTGAAATCCTCAGGTATCACCTTAAACACTGCTGGCCTTTCCTGTCTCTCCTGTCTTCTCAGTATGGGGTGAGCTTCTGCCTCTGTGAAAGCTTCACCAGGAAACAATGTATTGTTCTATATTGTATCACTTGCTCCCAAAGTACTCTCTTGGGAGTTGTTGTCATAGCAACAATGCTCAGGCTCTACCAAAGCTATATGAACTTCCCTCCTGTTACTTTTTTGCTTCTTTTTCTGAGCCAAATTTACAACAGCCCTCCCTACTTCCAGAGATTCTCTAGTACTCTCTCCTTCCACCTGACACTCTACTCCTTGTTCTTCTAAAGGAGAATGCAAATGCTGGCACTAAGCCAATTGTTGAAACAACTTGTCTCTGCTTTTACACACAATATGGTAGCCTGTTAGTAAAACCCAACCTCTTCTCCTCCTCCCACAGGAAGCAGATGCTCCTGGCTTCTGCCCCAGTCCTAATGCAGGCAGCTCACCATTCCTACTCTCATGTCTTCAAAGTTGGCCTGCTGGCCATTCTCTGCTCCTATTCCATGACTCCACAGAGTCACAGCTACCACAACTGGGGAAAAACAAAACATTTATCCTAGCTCCCATACTTTCCTTTTAGTTTGCATGTCCTATTTGTGATGCCATTTGTAGCAGCAAGCACCCTAACATACTCAGGATGGTTGCTAGCACAGGAAAAGGAAAAAGGAAAACAACTCATAAAGGGTTAATAATATTAATGTTAATCAATCAAACATATGTCATTTACCTAGTTCAGGGGAAAAAACCAGCACTTAGAACTTCAGAGAATACAAACAGAAGTTACAAGAGAAAATAACACAATTAAGCAGACAAGGCTTCTAGCTGTCGGACCATTCCACACACACCTAGTTAATGACCTGAGAGAGAAGCACCAGCATCTGGGTTTTCAAAGCCCTGGGATTCAATGCCTGCCCAGAGTCTCATCTAGTCATATCACATAAACTATTCCCAAAGTGAGCCCCAAAGCAAAACCTTGCCTCTGAAGTATATGTAACCTTTTCCAAGGTCAGAGAACATCACAAACCTCTTGACTGCCTTGGCTACAAAGTAACAAAAGTTGTGCCTTCCTGCAAAACAAGCATCCCACCACAGGCTCCAGGTGAGCACATGTGGCCTAGGGGACAGAGTATATTTTCAAATGAGGAAATGTCCTCAAATTCACCTCAGCCTATTAAGGGGCAGGGAAGTTCTTCAAATTCTTGTTACCGTTACAGACTGCCAAAGGGATTTTTGGGACTAAAAAATTTAAGAACCTTTGCTTTGTGTGCATGTATAAGATTATATGTATTTGCACACTCACACACACATATGTTTCTTATAGTAGGGCTCAGAAAGCAATTAGTAAACAATTATTTGATTTCTACTCTACATAATAATAGATCTGATAAAAATATTTTAACTCCAGTTGAAAACTTGAATTTATTTTTTTAAGTGGAAGGATAGAGAGCAGAGCCTATAAACAAGGAAGTTGCCTAAGTTCTCACCAGTTTCCCTCAGAAATAACGTTAAATCAAGCTTCTAAAAGAATTCTTGAGTGACAGAATACACAAAAAAGATGAAATGAAACAATTTTCAAGCCTAAGATAACTTAGAAGGACATCAGGAAAGGTCTGTCTCACGCAGCTATAAGGAGAGCAAAGCCCAACACAGGTAACATCCAGAGATGCTAGCAGGAGATTATTAGCCACAGCACAAATCCACATCTAAGACCCTGCATTCATGATGGAGCAGCCCATTGGCATAGCAGGCCCACTGTGAGGTCTTAAGTCCCAGCACAGAAAGCACACTACCAGCCCTGGAACCCAAGGCACAACAAGGCCACCATATGCAGAGCCAACAAACTCAGTGGGCAAGCAGCCAGCCCCGGAGTCCCCAGTGTAGTAAGCTGATGACCTTGTCCCACAGTGCAAGAAGCTTTAGGAAATGCCCTCTGTACCCTAGTAGTAGAGCTCAACTTGAGAAAATGAGCAATTTTTTTTTAAAGAGCCCTGATCATAGAATACTACTAAAGTGAGAGGGAAGATCAAAATATAAACTCGGAAGACTACAGCAGTATCAAAATGCACATATACATAGCTTCAGAGGAGAATATGAATTGGTCTCAAGCTCAAAATGTTCTGTTGGAAGAGCTAAAAAGGATTTTAAAAAAAATCAAGTAAAACAAGCAGGAGAAAATTTTTGAAAAGAAATGAGAGTTATAAAAAAAAGAGTCAACAGCTTTATTGATCATAACAACAAAACTAACAGAAACCATATATTATCCTAATAGATGCAGAAAAAGTTTTTGAAAAAATACAACACTCATTCCTATTAAAAACACTAGAGCTGGGGGGCAGAGCCAAGATGGCAGCATAGGAGCAGCAAGAAATCACAGTTCTGAAACAGCCATATCAAATACCCAAAAAATATGACTCTAAACAAATTCTAGGGCTCTAAAACACTCACAGATATATTTCCTGATGAAGGCAGCTTGGCTCAAAGCAACCATTTCAACTCTGAGAGCCAAAACCAGCCCAGCCTGAAATGGCAGCTTTTGCCCTGAGAGCAGCTGGACACAACGAGCCCTGCCTTGGCTGGAGCTTCAGGAGAGTGTTTCTGTAGCAACTGCGGCAGTATCCAGAATTATCAAGCCATAATAAAAAAGGAATAAGGTTAGTAGAACTTGGCTAAAAACCGGGGAAGAAAAGCAGGTCTGGCCAAGCCACCTCCAGGATAAAGAAGCGGGAAATGGATGTTCTGCACCTGCCTCCACATTGCCGCTTCAGAGCTCCCGGCCTGCAGACAGCAGGGGGGCCAAACAATTGTTCATAGGCCAAGTGCTCTCGCATTGAGCAGCCTGGATCCAGACTTTGCTTGTGGGTAGTGGTCCTAGATTTTTTTTATTCAGTGAGCTGGAGCTGGGAAGGGACCCAGTAGCCTCCTAAGGGCCCCAGCAGCTGGGAAAACCCCAGCGATTTTAGACAAAGCTGTTCCCTCTGGAAGCAGAGTTCCACAGAACTAAAAAAAAAAAAAAAACAATGAATAGCGACTATAAATAAGCATAGGAAGCAAAGTAAAAACAGGAACCAAACTCTAGATTCCTTCTTCGAAAAGAAAGACCAAAGCAGGGAAAGGGAAGAAGACAACCCAGTCAGAACTCTCACACCAAAAGCTTCCAAGAAACATGAAGATTGCCAAAAAGCTAGAGATCAGCTGAAGAAAGATTTTGAAAACCAAATGAGAGAAGTGGAAGAAAAATTGGGAAGAGAAATAAGAATGATGCAAGAAAATAATGAAAAAAGAGTCAACAATCTGATTGAAGAAATTAACACCTTAAAAAATAGATTAACTCAAATGACAAAAGAGGTCAAAAAGCCAATAAGGAGAAGAATGCCTTAAAAAGTCGACTTTGCCTAATAGAAAAAGAATGTCAAAAGCATTCTTAAGAGAATAACTCCTTCAAATTAGAGTGCAGAAAATGGAAGCAAATGACTTTATGAGAAAACAAGATAGTATCAAACAGATCCAAACGAATGAAAAAATAGAAGGCAATGTGAAATATCTCCTTGAAAAAACTAGTGACCTGGAAAACCAATCCAGGAGAGACAATCTAAAAATTATTGGACTACCTGAAAGCCATGATCAAAAAAAGAACTTAGAAAGCATCCTTCAAGAAATTCTCAAGGAAAATTGCCCTGATATTTTAGAAGCAGAAGGCAAAATAGAACTTGAAAGATTCCACCAATCACCTCTTGAAAAAGATCCCCAAAAGAAAACTCCTGGAAATATTATAGCCAGTTTCCAGAATCCACAGACAAAGGAGAAGGTATTGCAAGGTGCCAGGAAGAAACAGTTTGAATATTATGGAAACACAATTAGGATAACCCAGGATCTAGCAGTTTCTACACTAAGGGATCTAAGGGCCTGGAATCTGATATTATGGAGATCAAGGGAGCTAGGATTAAAACCAAGAATCACCTACCCAGCAAAATTGAGTATAGTGTTCCAGGGGAAAATATGGTCATTCAGTGAGGTGGAGGACTTTCAAACATTCTTGCTGAAAAAATCAGAACTGAAAAGAAAGT
>JAQQSV010002570.1:0-25186 GCA_028646515.1 Pseudochirops corinnae
AGTAAGAATAAGCATAAGAAACAAAGTAAGAGCAGCTCCCAAACCCTAGATTCCTTCTTTGGGGTAAAGAAAGATCATGGGAGAGAGAGGAAGGAGGAGAGCGCAGCCAGAGCACCCCTACCAGGGGCCTCGAATAAACATGAAGAATGCCTTAAAGCTAGAGATGAGCTGAAGAAGGATTTTTAAAACCAAATAAGGGAAGTGGAAGAAAAATTGGGAAGAGAAATAAGAATATTGCAGGAAAATCATGAAAAGAGAGTCAGCAGTATGACTGAAGAAATCAATACCCTAAAAAATAGAAAGACAAAATAGTTTAGGTATAAATAAATCAGGAGAGCATGGAAAAATGTATCTGTTAGATTTATGAATAAGGAAAGATGAGTTTATGACCAAACAAGAGATAAAGGAGATTATGTGAAGTAAAATAGATCCTTTGATCACATGAAATTTAAGAGCTTTTGCACAAATAAAAAAAATGCAGCCAAAATTAGAAGAAAAATAGGAACTTGGGGGGAAATTTATGGCAAATTTTTATGATAAAATCTCATTTCTTAATATATAGGGAACAGACTCAAGTTTATAAATATAAGAGTTATTCCCCAGTTGATAGTCAAAGGATATGAACAGGCCATTTTCAGAAGAAAAAAACAAAGCTATCAATATTCACGGGAAAAAATTCTCTAAATCACTACTAATTTGAGAAACACAAATTAAAACAACTAAAAGGTGCTATCTTACATCTATCAGATTAGCTAACATGACAGAAAATGATTATAAAACTGTGAATACCCTTTGACCCACTCATTATCACTATGAGGTCTATATCCCAAAAAGATCATAAAAAAGGGGAAAGGATTTATTCGTGCAAGTTATTTATAGCAAAGAATTGGAAAGCAAAGAGATACCCATAGATTGGGAAATGGCTGAACAAATTGTGGTATATGATTATGATAGAATGTTGTCATGCTATGAGAAATGATTAACAGGATGATTTAGAAAAACTTGAAAAGACATATATGAACTGATGCTAAGTGAAGTGAGTAAAACCAGGACAACACTGTGCATAGTAACAGTAACATCACAAAAATGATCAACTGTGAAAGACTTAGCTACTCTAATCAAGTCCAAGATAATTTCAAATAACCCGAGATGTAAAATGCTACCCACTTGCAGAAAGACAGCTTATAAGCTCTGAATGCAGATTGAAGCACACATTTGTACTCTATTATTATCATAATTTTTTTGTTTTTGTTTTTGCAACACAGCTAATATGGAAATATGTGTCACATGATCTCACACTATAATAGTAATCAAATTGCTTGCCATCTTAAAAAGTGGGGAGTGGTAGGAGACAGGGCAAGAATTTGGAACTCAATATTTTTTAAAAAAGATTGTTAAAAATTGTTTTACATGTACTTGGGAAATATTTAAACAATAATAATTTTTAGAAAACAAAATAAAGATTATTTAAATATCAATTCAATTATACCATTTTTAGCAGGGTTAGGTTGTATTTGGGCAAGGTTTACCTCCCTATAGCAGAGAAACAGATATTTATATTTGTATATACAAAACCAGGAGTTGGCTTCCACTGAGATAATATTAATAAAGTGTATTTTCTTTTCTCTAAAATAATCAGCTGTAAGATTGGCTCTGATTTTAGCTTTTTTGTCCCCTAAATTACAAAATGTCATTAGAAAATGACAAGGAATAAAATGAAGCATAACCTGCCATTACTTTCTATTTGACCTAGAAAGTATACCTTCCCAAATAAAGATAATTTCTCAGCACTTTGGAAATCTCATGAATTTAACACACCTATGAACTTATAACTTTAGGAAATTACCACATTTGAGACTAACCCTTCAAAATTATTTTAAATATGTGGATATGCTTAAAACCTTGCAACAAAAGTGAACCTTTCAAACAATCCATAAAAAAAGAAACCATGTATTTTCAGAAGTATATGAATAATACCACAAAAAAATTGGAATTCCCAATATGGACAAAATGGAACTGAAGAGATAAACCTTTCTTTGAACTCTAGTCAAAGAGAATTAATTCTGTTACAAAAGCCAATCGAGCACCATTAGTTTGAATTATTAGAGATATGTAGTTACGATGGATCACACTGACTGTGTCTCTGTTATGCACTGCTTTCAAATGTCTCTCGAAAATATTTTCTAAAAAGAATATAGTCATTCTCTAAATGTTACTGAATAAAATGTAAAGTCTAGTGTTTTTCTGTTTTCCTTCATTCATCCTTTGTGGGTAGTTGAGAGCACCGTAAGTGAGTGAGAGAACCCTTGGTAATCTCAAAGGATCAGAATCACTGATTGCTTCTTTTAAAAATAAATTTTTATTAATATATCTTGCTTTTACATCACCTAAATTTCCACCTATATCCTTTTCCCCATGTCTTTTGAGAAAGCCATCTCTTACAATAAATTTTTTAAAAAGAGGAAGAGGAAAAATATTTTATTATAAAACTGACCAATACATTGAAAAAAATCTGACATAATAAAAGTTACACCCATGTAAATCTCATCCCCATCACCTCTGCAAAAGAAACGAAAGGAAGCATCCTCTCATATCTCTTTTCTAAGATTAGTCTTGCTCTTTTTAATTTTGTGACTTATGAAAAGTAGGGGTGGCTAGGTGGCACAGTGAATAGAGCACCGGCCCTGGAGTCAGGAGGTTCTGAGTTCAAATTTGGCCTCAGACACTTAACACTTACTACTTGTGTGACTTTGGGCAAGTCACTTAACCCCAAATGCCCTGCCCCTCCCCTTGCAAAAAGTAAAAAAAAAACACTTAAGACTAATGAAAAGTGTTTTGTTGTTGTTTGCTTATATGAAATGCTTAAAAGTATGCAGAGCCAAGAGTGCAACACACAAAAATGTAAACATTTCTATCAGTACACATTTTTCTATATTCATCATATTCATAGTTTCTTACATCATACTTCATTATATTTATGTACCATAATTGATCTGGTCATTTTCCAAATCAGAGGATTTGTTTGTGCACACATCAATACACACACACACACACACAAACACACACATATATACATATACATATAGATAAACACCTATACATACATAATACATAATACATACATATTTATACATAATACATATGTACAAAACCAACAACCGTATATTGTACAATTCTTGTACAATACTTGTAAGTACCTAAGAGATAGAGATGTCCTAGCTAATTTTTAAAATTCTCCTAGACACCTTATATATAATAATGGCTTAATAAATGTGTGGTAGCTAGGTGGCACAATGAATAGGGCACTGAGTCTAAAGTCAAGAAGAGTTCGAATTTGACCTCAGATGCTTACTATTTATGTGACTCTGGGCAAGTTATTTAACCTTGATTGCTTCAGTTTCCTAATCTATAAACTGAACTGGAGAAGGAAATGCCAAAACTACCCCAAAATGGGGTCATAAAGAGTTAGACATGAATGAAATGGCTGAACAACAATTGATGGGTCAAATGAGGCATAACAATCAAATTGGTTTGTGTGTGGAGATAGTCTGAACTAGGGTGGGGAGGAACCTCAACCACCAGCCAATCCCTTACTTCACATTTCCCCCTATTTCTAACTCATTTAGGGATCTGGTTAAAGACAGACACTGAATGCAGCAAATTGATTATCAATTACATTTTAGTTTTAATACTGTCACAATGAGTCGCCGTTTGTGTTCATGCTGTCATTTAACTCTAAATGTGAAAAACCTGACCTGTATGTCAAAATTGAGCTGGTAATGAACTTTCAGTTTCATTGGTGCTTTAAAAAGAAAAAAAAAATAAGTGTCTGAAACTAAGATTTAACTTAACATATTTTGATCTTTTTATTTAAATCTAAGATGGAAAATTTAGAATTTTATACAAATTTCAATACATCTCTGAATATACTTCTGTTATATTATGAAATGTCCTAACAAAAGATCATTTTATTTGTTTCAATTTAACACACTGTTAAATATGCTATCTAGACTTTATAGAAAAGCTAGGACTTATTTTATGATGTAGCTTCTCTGTTCCAAATATTTCCAAATATGTGTCTTTCCAAGCAGAAATTTGGTTCCTAAATTTTCTGTTTCATTTCAAGATTGTCATGAAGTAATTTAGATATGATTCAAAATGATGTGTGCTATAATTATAAAAATCATTACTATTATTATTGTAATACATGTTTATGTTTAATTGAAAAATCAGAGAAAATCTACTGATTTGTGAATTGGTATAATTAGTAAATATAGTTGATCTAATTCAGGTATTTTATACTTAAATAACTAATTGTTACTTGGTATGCATGACAGCTCTGCTCAAAAACCTTTGATGGTTCTTCATTGGGTATCTCCACTTAATAAAGTACCAAATCTTTACTATAAAAAGCACCACTGACCCGGGTAAAAAGATCAGGTTTGTCTTCCGGCTCTGACTCTTTCTTACCATGTTCAGTTAGCTAAATTACAGCCTTTTATGTCTGTTTCTTCTTTTGTAAAATAGGGAAAACAGTTGCATTGCCAATTTCATGGAGTTGTTGGGAGGAACAAATAAGATGGGGTTATTTCTCCAACCTTATCTCCACTACCTTCCTTCACAAATGTCAGCCCATGTGAAATCTATTCATTCTTCCTTGAATATACCGCAGATGTTCCTGCTTCTGTTCCTTTACTAATACTGTTCTATAGCCATATAATACCATTTCTTTTTCCCTTTATCTACATCTTACAGTTCACATTTCATCTCCAGCTCACGGTTCCACAAAGATTTCACAATCTCATCCCCACAGCGGTCACTCCCTCCTTAGACTTCCTACAGAACTTATTCATTGCTTGTATTACTTATATGACACAATAAATACTACTTTGCATTATCTTATTCATTCCACATTTGTTTGCTATTCAGTCATTTCAGCCATGTACATGTCTTGTGACCCCATTTGTGGTTTTCTTTGCAAAAATGTTGGAGTGGTGTAGCATCAATGCAATATTCACAGTGCTGACTGCAACTGTGAATTGCTAGTATAGTGCTCAATCACAAAATGTATCAAACTCTCCACATAGAAGACAGAACCAAAACATTTATTCAGACACCAGGAAACCAAATCCCAATACCAGGAAAACGAATCCATCATAGCAACATAGAAGTTAACACACCACAACACAGCAGAGAGACACACCATCCCTTAGTCTTCCCACAGACTAACACTGACAAGTGTAGCTACCTGCTTGGGTGTATCTTCTCTTTCCTCCATCTCTAGCTGCTCTGACTCCAAGCTTCCTGTGGACTGCTCCACCCTTCAGCAAACTCCTCCAACCATAGGCTCCATGTGATTACATTCAACCTTTGGGGGTAGGGAAGATCTTGAAAACAGGGGAGGTCTTCAAATTCCCTTAGGCTTATTAAGGGGCAGCGAAGATCTTCAAATTACAATTACCATTACAAGTGGTTTACCATTTCCTTCTCCAGATCATTTTTTAGATGAAGAAACTGAGGCAAACAGGGTTAAGTGACTTGCCCAGAGTCAGACAGTTAGTAAGTGTCTGAGGTCAAATTTGAACTCTTCTTGAATAGGGCTCACTGAGCCCTATTCATTGTGCCACCTAGCTACCCCACATTTATTAAGCACTTTTTATATACAATGTATCAAAGAGAATTTAAAAAAAATTTAAATTACTTAGGTTGTGTCTACCTACTAGAGACCAAATAAAGAATTAAAACCTAATAAAAATTTTATAATATACAGCTACTGCTTATTTTTCTATATATGCTTTATGTATGAATATATGTATACATATTTACATATGCACAAACATATCCTTTGATTGGGAGAATGGCTAAACCAATTATGGTACATGAATGTAATGAAGCATTACTATACTGTAAGAAACAATGAATATGATGAATATAGAAAAGGATGAAGTGATACAAATATTCATGTATATTGTTTTCTTAGCTTTGCATTCTTCACTTTTAATCAGTTCATGTGAGTGAACAGCAATCACAAAATACTTTTCAAAAGTCACAAAATTAAAAAGAACAAGATTAGTCTTAGAAAAGAAATATGAAAGAATACTTTCCTTCTTTTCTTTTGCAAAGGGGGAGAGGTTACACGGGTGAAATTTTTCCAATGTTTTAGTCAGTTTTGATAAATTATGTTTTCCTTTTCCTCTTTTTAAGAAAGGTGTTATGTGGGGCAGCTAGGTGGTGCAGTGAATAGAGCACCAGCCCTGGAGTCAGGAGTTCCTGAGTTCAAATGTGACTTCAGACACTTATAACACTTACTAGTTACATGACCTTAGGCAAGTCACTTAACCCCAATTGCCCTCAAAAAAAAAAAAGCAAAAAAATAAGTAAATATGTTATGAGATGACTTTCTCAGAGGATGTAAGGAAAGGATATAAGTGGTAATTATGTGGTGTGAAAACAAGATATATTAATAAAAAAATCTATTTTTAAAGAAGCGATCATAGATTGATTACCAAGGGTTCTCTCACTCCCTTCTGGTGCTGATTTAAACTCATGAAAATGAGTTTTTCTGACTCCAGGCCTGTCACTCTTTGACTATCAAAGGCATTGGTTAAATAAACCAAAAGTAAAAATGACTTAAGTATGCAGCTATTATATGTTTCAAGATGTATTAAGGAAGGATTGTAGTGACTGACCATCTGTGGCTAACCATTTACATGTGTAAATGATAACAATAACAGTAACATCTAGCATATATAAGTATATAAATATATACATGTATGTTTATACACATGAATATATTACACATACATATACATATACATACGTATATATATTATGTAACTTCCTATATACCAGATATTGTGCTAAGTGCTTTAAAATTATCATCGCATTTGATCCTCAAAATAACCCTGTGACATAGATGCTATCATCATCCCTAATTCATAGATGAGGAAACCAAGGCAAACAAATTAAATTATTTGCCCGGGGTGAAAGGTTATACTATATGTACAATCCTAGAATATAATAATTGTAAGGTGCCTCAGAGATAATCTGATCCAGACTATCCCTGAACAGGAACACTTGAACTTTCAATGTTCAGAATACCAGCAGTGCAATCACAAGTGACCAGCTTCTACTTGAAGATACTCAGGGTTGGAGAACTCACTACCTACCAAGGAAGTCCATTTTTTTTTTTTGGATAATACTAATTGTTGAACCTTTTTTGTCTTCATAGGCTTCCAGTTCATCTCTCATAGATATCATCTGAGGGAACAACTGCTGGAATAAAGGGCCAGATATTCTCACTAAATGTGAACCAATTGCCATGCACAGGGAAGGTAAGTCAACACAGCTGAAGAAATAAGGGACAAAACATTATGCAGTGGCACTGACCAAGTAGTTTCTGACCTCTTAAAATCATAAGGTTACCTCCAAGCCATCCTTCTATGCTATTTATTGATGGCAAGGAATCCCTGGTCATATGTTACAATTTATAATCATCATGCATTATTCCTTTGCCTTTAGAAATTTTAATTCCTTCAAGGTCATTATTTTTCATAATTTGAATCCATGTAACATCAGTGGATGTTACTGGTATATTTTAGAATTAAATAAAGTGGCTTTTGTAACAAGGAGTATCTTGTGGTGGTTAAAGATACCATTAATTTCCAAAATGCAATTCAGTCTTCTCTCTTCTCCCTTTTCAATTGTGGGCTCAGCTCATTTTCTACCTGAAATATCTACCAAAGGTATATATATTGATAGACTAATTCAACAGGTTGCGCTTACATTTGTATGTCGTAGTCTAGGGTTTTCCTAAATGAATTCCTAGGTTAATAGATCTCATTGGGGAGGAAAGCATTCCAGGGCTTGTTATAATCAGCATAATGTCATTCAAAAGAGGAACATTAGAAAATTTCACTTCCTATAGGGAATCCCTCTTTCATTTGGACTCTGCTCAGGATATTCCCCATGACACTGAAAAAACAGCTTTGGTGAGTCCATATGTCCACATTTTATACTTGTTGAGATTAACAGTAAATGTTAATCTAAAATATAAATGGGGCTGCATTCATCAAGAAAATATATACAGGTATGAACTTAAATATAGGTGAAAAATGTTTGGAAGAAAGCCTTTAACTCTGCATTTTGTTCTATCAAGTCAAATGAGAACCTTGAATCATATTTCACTAAAAACACTGGGGAAGTTCAGAAGAGCTCCATCTTCACTACTCTACCTGCACAAGCAATCCCATTCCATTCTATCCTGTCTCCTTCAACAGACTGCCCCCTCTCATCCCCAATTTTAAATTTCTTTTCAATCTCTCCCTGTCTACTGGTTCCCTATCTTTTATCTATAACCATTCCCATGTCTCCTCTATCCTTAAAAATCTCTCACATAATCCTTCCATCCCCACTATATTTCTAATTATTATTATGACATTTTTCAGAAAACAGAGGTACTAACTGATTACTTGACTTGCCAATGATTATATAATCTGAGAGAGTCAGAGGTCAAAGCTGAAAACATGTTTTCCTAAATCTATGATGCTATTCACTAAACCAAATTGTCTCTCAACAATAATCAATAGGTTTTTTTTCTTTGTAATTAATTTTAAAAACACACCTAGCAGGGTATTACAATTTCTTCAACTCTTAATTTTCAAATGACTAGGAAGAAGTTACATGCTTTGGAAAATTATCTGCAGAAGGATGCCTATCCTGCCCTTATATTCAATAAGATTATCCTTAATATTTATAAATGATTCTCAAAAATGATTTTAGTGATGAAAAATAAGCTATTAATGATTAGACCTGGTAAATAGAATGCCTGAAGATTCATGGACAGAATTTTGCAATGTTGTATAAGAGGCTTTGGTGAGTCCATATGTCCTCAAATCCTCAAAATAGAAGATCAAGAAAGCAAAATGGCTGTTTGGTGAGGCTTTACAAATAGCTGAGGAAAGAAGAAAAATGAAAGGTAAAAGAGAAAGGGAAATATTTTGCCAAGTGAATGCAGGATTCCAGATAAGAGCAAGGAAAAATAAGAAGGTTTTCATTAATAAGTATTGTAAAGAAAAAGAAGAAAGCAATAGAATGGCAAAGGCAAGAAATCTCTTCAAGAAAATTAGATATATCAAGGAAACATTTCATGCAAAAATGGGCATGATAAAAGAAAAAAAAAAGGTAGAAACTTAACAGAAGTAGAAGCTATCAAAAAGTGGTGGGCAAAAAAAAAAGAGGTGGTCAAAAAAAGATTGAGATTCAATGAGATAGAGGACTTTGAAGCATTCTTGATGAAAAGACCAGAGCTGAATAGAAAAATTGACTTTCAAATACAAGACTCAAGAGAAGCATAAAAAGGTAAACAGGAAAAGGGAAACCATAAGGGACTTAATAAGGTTGAATGGTTTACATTTATCCATGGGAAATTGATTTGTAATTTAGAAGAGCTTTCTCATTATTAGGGTAGTTAGAAGGAGTCTATATAAACAGAGGGTACAGGTGTGAATTGAACATGAAGGGATGATATCTAAAAAATAAAGTTAAGAGTGAGAGAGGAATGTACTAAGAGAAAGAGAAAGGAAGAGATAGAATGCGGTAAATTATCTCGCTTAAAAGAGGTAAGAAAAAACCATTTACAGTGGAGGGGAAGGAGAGATAGGTAAGAGTAAACCTTACTCATCAGAATTGACTCAAAAAGGGAATAACATATAAACTCAATTGGGCACAGAAATCAGTCTTACCATACAGGAGAGTAGGAGGGAAAGGGGATAAGAGAAGGGAAAGGGTGATAGAAGTGACAGAAGATTAGGAGAGGTGGTAGTGAAAAGCAAAACACTTTTGTAGAAGGACAGGGTGAAAGGAGAGAGAGAGATGTGAATAAACCAGGTGGGGGGGATTGGATGGGGGAAAATACAGTTATCAATAGTAACTGTGAAAAACATTTTGAAGCAAGTTTCTCTGATAAAGACCTCATCTATCAAACATAGAGAACTGAGTCAAATTTATAATAATAAGAGCCATTCCCCAATTGATAAATGATCAAAAGATACGATCAGCTTTCAAATAAAATAATCAAAGCTATCAATAACCATATGGAAAAAATACTCTAACTCACCCTTTGTAGGGGAAATGTGGATTAAAACAATTCTGAGTTACCACCTTACACCTATTAGATTGGCTAACAGGACAGAGTAAATACCAAATATTGGAAGGGATGTGGGAAATGAAACATTAATGCATTGTTGGTGGAGTTGTGAACTGATTCAACCATTTTGTAGAGCAATTTTGAACTGTGGCCAAAGGGCTATAAAACCATGTATATCCTTTCATTTAGCAATACCACTACTAGATCTGTATTCCTAAAGAGATAAAACCCCAAAAAGGAAAAGGATCTATAGGTATAAAAATATTTATAGCAACTCATTTCTGTGGGGGAAAAGAACCAGAATTTGAATGGATGCTCATCAAGTGGGGAATAGTTGAATGTGCTGTGGTATGTGATTATGATGGAATACTATTGTACTATAGGAAATGATGAGCAGGCTGTTCTTAGAAATACCTGGAATGACTTGCATGTGCCAATGCACAGTGAAATGTACTATGTACAAAGAAAGTTAACAGCAGTATTTTAAGATGACTTAGCTAGTCTCAGAAATACAACAGTCCAAGACAACTCTGGAGGACTTAGATAAAAAATGTTATCCATCCACAGAGAGAGAACTGATGGTGTCTGAATACAGATTGTAGTATACTTTTATTACTTTTATTTTTCTTGAAGTTTTTTTAGGCTATATTTTCTTTTATAGCATGACTATTATGGTTATGTTTTACATGACTATAGATGCATAACCAATATTAAATTGTTTGCCTTCTCAATGAGTGGGGAGGCAGCAAAGGAGGGAGGAGAGAATTTGGAACTCGTAATTTTAAAAACAAAAGTTAAAAATTGTTTTTACATATAACTGGGGAAAAATAAAAAAAAATCCTGGCTTAGTGTTAATGTCAATGGTAACTGTTTCTCTTTGAAACAGCAACCCTGAGGGTCTCCCCCCTCCAGCTTGATTTTTTTTCTTCTAATTAAAGGGACCATCCCTTGATTCACTTCTTAAAGAGGCCTATTCACTGAATGGGTGTTACCTTACTCCAAGTGAGTGCTTAAAAAGATCTTAGCCTAAAACGGGCCAAGGTCTCCCATTGCATCCTTGACCATCTCTAGTTGTCCTGATGAATATCTGGCCACTGAACCCAGATGGCTCTAGAGAAGAAAATGAGGCTAGTGACCTTGCACAGCCCTCCCTCCCTCAAATCAAAGTCAACTGGGAATCCTGTCATCATTTCTCTGAAGTCATGGTCCTCTTTGAAAATAAAGGACAAACACAATTTGTGAGTAGACCCAAGCTGCCTGAATGGAGACCCAACTGGTTGGGTAACTCAGCTCATCCTCTCCCTCTTCCTCTCCATCTCACTTTCCTTCTCCTCTCCAAAGGAAAGTAAATTTGATGGCCAGAAGCTGCCCTGCTAGCTTGGGGTATACTGGCTAAATTTCTCTCTCTTCTCTCTGTCTGTCTGTCTCTCTTTCTCTTTCTTTTTTTACAAAACCTTCAACCCAATTCGCTTTGAAACTCACAAATTGGACCACAATAGGTCCCTGTCAAAGCTCCACTTGATGGCTGCATTTTGGGCCCTCCTGGCTTAGAGTCAATGGTAACTGTTTCTCTTTGGAACAGCCAACTTGAGGGTCTTCTCCTCCCAGCTTGATTTTTTCTTTTTTTTCTAATGAAAAGGGTCATTCTTTGACTCACTTTAAAAAGTGAATGCTTGACTCAATATGCAAATTTGAAAATTTGGAAAACTCAATAGTAACCACTGAATTGGAAAAAAATCAGTTTGTGTCTCAACCCTAAAGAAGGGCAATGCTAAAGAACGTTCCAATTACCAAACAATTGCACTAATTTTATATGCCAGCAAAGTTATGCTTAAGATTCTGTTAGATAGACTTCAGCAGTATGTGAATAGAGAATTACCAGAAGTGCAGGCTGGTTTTTGAAGAGACAGAAGAATTAGGGACCAAATTGTCAATATTCACTGCATTTATTTAGAAAGCAAATGAATTCCAGAAAATAAGAACAAACCTTCTGCTTCACTGAAAACACTAAATCCTTTGACCATGTGGATCCCAACAAAATGTGGCAAGATATGGGAGTATCAGATCATCTTACTTATCTATTGAGGTACCTGTATGCATGTTAAGAAGCAACAGAATCAAACAAAGAACAACTGATTGGCTTAAGATTGGGAAAAGAATGGGACAAACCTTTTTAATTTAACTCGTATGCAGAGTACATCATTTGAATGTCAAGATGGATGAACAAAAGCCAGAATTTAGGATGCTGAAGAAATATCAACAATCTCAGATGTACTGATGATACCAGAAAATGAAGAATTAAGAAGTCTTTTGATGAAGATGAAGGAGGAGAGTGAAAAAGATGGCTTGAAGCTTAATATTAAAAAATAAATAAAACTAAGTTCATGGCAACTGGTCCCATCACTTCCAGGCAAATAGAGGAAGAAGAAATGGAAAAAAAAATGTGAGATTTTATATTCTCTGCTCAAAGATCACTGCAAATGATGGCTTTAATCAGAAAATTAAAAGGTATTCTCTCCTTGGAAGGAAAGCTTTGGCAAGTCTGGCCAGTATATTAAAAAGCAGCCACCACCTTGACAACAAAGGTCTACACAGACAAAGCTATGGTTTTTCCAGTAATAATGCATGCTGTGAGAATTGTAGTATAAGAAAAGTTGAGCCTCACAAAATTGACACTTTGGAATTATGGTGCTAGGAAGACTTTTGAGAGTCCCTTGGATAGCAAGGAGATCAAATAAGTTAATACTTAAAGATATTCAGACTATTCATTGGAAGAACAAATACTGAAACTGAAATTTAAATATTTTGTTTACATAGTAAGTATAATGGTAATTAATTTTAATTTGAAGACCTCTTAGTAACTAAGAGCTAAGTACCTCTGTGAAAGAAACAGAAGCTGTGAACTCTGTCTCCTGTTGCTGACATAACAGGGAGGAGTTGGCTGATACAGGAAGCCAATGTGTTTGTGTTTGTATGTGTGTGTGTGTGTGTGTGTGTGTGTGTGTTTGTGTGTGTAAGAAGAACCTCAGAGAGTTGACAGTCAGAATCAAGAATTTTTTCTCCTGGTGGGCTCCTGGTGGAGGAAAAGTTTTCCCAGTATCTGGAAGCTGGGTTGCTACTTGCTGGACTGAGAACTGAGTTGGAGTTTTCTTGAGACCAGAATCTTGTGAAAGCTGAAGTTTCTGCCAAGAAGGCAGCCTGGAAGGCTGAGATTTCTTCTGGGTCCTAGGGCCAGCCGAACTGCTGGAGGACTGAAGAGGCATGACTGGGATAAGCCTTTGTTTCCTTGTGGCTTGGTTGATCCTTGAGTTCCAGGGAACAGGATTTGTGAAGGTTTTGAGGTGTGCTAGACCCTGTGAACTTCAATGTGTAGCAAGAAATGCCTGGAGGACTGGACAAGAACCTAGGAGCCCTCTGCCTCTGAATCCAGGTGACTGTTTGATGGATTCAGGTAGGAGCTGGGACCATGGAAGGGGATCCAGGGAATCTGAGAGACCTCCCAAGTCAAGATGAAGAAAAGGCCTCTCCTTGCTTATTGAATGGATGATGAAATTGAAGTTTAATAGACACTGAGGGGTGGAGGGTTTGTGTAACTTTCTAATGATTGTATTTAGTGATTAACAATACTTAGTGACTGATTGCTGGATAAGTGACTGATTAAATTAACCTATGATTGCCCCATGAGTGGAAGACTGACTTGTATTGTGAAATGATTGAATGATTAAGTAAGGAAGCAAACCTCCTTAGGGAGACCAGATGATTGTTCTTTTGTTCTTTGCCCTAAATACTGTGACCATTTTGGTGAAAACTATGTGGGCATTTTAATGTTAAGCTGTTGTGAACACTATATTGTGATTTCTGTGATAAGATGTGATGTTGTGTATATTGTATCTTGATTCGTTGTGAATGTTTGTCTTGATTTGTTATGGAATAAATGGAGTGTTCACTATACTGTGTTATCAGAACTTTAAAAGCTGTTCACAGTAGCATTCTTTTGGGAAGCTGCTCGTACATGGCATTACAGTAAGAAGGCAGGCCTCATTGAAAAAGACCCTGCTCTTGGGGAAAGATTGAAGGCAAAAGGAGAAGTGAATTACTGAGGATAAGATGTATAAATAGTGTCATGGAAAGAACATAAATGAACTTGGACAGACTTTGAAAGAGTGGAGAATAGAAGAGCTAGATGAGCTATGGTCCATGATGTCATGAAGAGTTTGATGTGACTGCATCACTGAAGGATAATAAAAATGTTTTTCTTACTTATTTTGACTATTTAATGTTCTTATCTATAGTATCTTCCTTTCCAGTTAAGTATGGCACAATAGATAAAGGGATGATCTTGTACTCATAAATACATAGTTTTAAGTCCTGACTCTGACATGTTGCAACTGTGTGACTTAATTTCTCAGTGTCCTAGGAAACTCTTTAAGACACTGAGACATAAATTTGCTTCTTCTTTGCAATGGTGAAGGAAATTTCTATGTCATTTGCTCCCTTTATTCATAAAATCATAGGCCCAGATCAAATATTATCAATAGGTCACTATAGAAGTGCTAGAAAATCTATTCTAATTATTCTATTCTTTTCAGTCAATCTCTCTACCTATGTATGTATGAATGTATGTATGTATGAATGTATGTATGTATGTGTCTGTCTGTCTATCCATCTATCTATCTATCTATCTATCTATCTATCTATCTATCTATCTGTCTGATTGTCTGTCTGTCTATCTATCGATCTATTCGATTCTAATTATAATGGCAACTATTTGTTATCAGTCTTTCTAGTTGCAAGTAGAAAAGGGAGGAAGCAGCCAGAGGTTCCCAAGACCCCATCCTAGAAGTGTGGAGCCTTTCATAACCAGGGTACCTGTCACTTGCCCCATTTCCATTTAAATTCTATTCCCTTCAGTAAAATAAAAGGCCATCAAGCCTTATCATCTGCCTGCCACTGCATTCTAAAGGTCTATAGGGTCCTTACCTCTATGCTCTTCAAACTCCCAGAAACTGCCTGACTCCCATACTGCCTGTAACTTAACACCTTGTGGACCTTTCCATTAGCCATGCTTTGTAAACTTTAGCACTTTTGAACCATCCCATTTTCAATGTAGCTGAGCTTTCTTTTATGTGTTGTCTCTCCCAATTAGAGCATAATTTTTTGAGAACAGGGACTGTTTTGCTTTTTCTATTTGTATTCTCAGTGCTTGAAACATAATACAAGCTTAATAAATACCCTTACATTCATTCAAAGAATTTGGAGTCACAGTATTGGCTTTTCAGTTTACTACTTAAGTGACTTTAGGCCAGTCATTTAACAACTCTGGACCTTACTAATCTCATCTCTAAAATGAGGAGTTTCAAATAGACATTCTGTAAAGCACTTTTCAATGCTACCTCTATGTTCCTATAGTAATGTATGAATGCTCTTCCTATGAATTAATCACTTGGATCTCAGCAATTTTTTGAAAACTCACTTCTACATTCTCAGTCAATTTCACTGTTTTGTGAAGTCATAATCAATTAATAAACATTTATTAAGTATCTACTTTGTGCAAGGCATTATGTCAATGCTGAGAATACAAAGAACGTAAAAAAGATAGTGTCTTCTGTCAAGGAGCTTACAGTCTAACGAGAAAGAGCATGCAAAAAATTAAATACAAACATGATATATAAAAGATAAATTGTAGGTAATCAACAAAGAAAAAGATGCTACGATTAAGGGGAGTCAGAAAACCTGCTTCTAGAAGATGGACTGTTGTCAAAGACTTGAAGAAAGATAGGAAGTTATCCTGCTCCTCTGTAATAATTTAAAAATGTACTTAAAGCTAATGTTTTCCTTGGCTACTATGACTCTGCTTGGCAAAGAGAGCAAGTATTTTCTAAATGAAAGGGTTTCTGCAATCTTTTGGTCCTCATTGTGATGATTATGCTACATTGGTCTGACTTTAATAAATAGTCATAAATGGAATAGAAATTTTGATTTTTATCTCTTTCCCATTTTTCATTGTCAACAGCTTGTTTAAACAGGCTCATAAGATCAAAAACTTAGAGCTGGAAGGTACATTAAAAGTTAGATTGGAGCTGTTGTAATTATATGCAATGTCTTCACATCTTTATCTTCTAATTTGACATTGATTTTGATCTTTGCTGTAATTAGTCAATGAACTGACTGCACACAGAGCTGACTGATATGCCTCCCACAAGGGTTACTAGTAATTTCCTGTCTGCTAAGAAATAGCTAATTGCATTTTTTATGTTATTGTTTGGTTCTTGACATTTCCACTCTTTCTCTACTTACTGTTTTAAGAAAATAATCATGATATGAAATTTATAAACCTTGGACTTCCTTCATTTATTAGTTTTAAGCTATATTTTAGAATACATTTTTAACCATTCCATTCTGGTTTCAACTTTGTACTGAAGTTACTGAATATCAAGATATATTTTAATTTGGTTTGGACCATCTTATGAAGTTCTTCATAGGATTTTTCTACTTCTTCATCCTTTGAGACAAATGTCGGCGAACACACTACATTCTTAGTGTAGAAGGTTGATCACAAGGATTTTCTGATCACTTTCATAAGATGCATATCCGTATAAAAGGTGGAAAAGTGTTGATTTGCCCATTGTTACCTAATCAAGAGGATCAAGAACATCTACTAGCCTAGAAAACTTACTGACTCATTCATACTTGATGGATAATGAATAATTAAATTTCAGCAATTCAAGATGATTTGGTTGATTTTGGGTGTTGAGGGGGTAGAACTGTCTCTGCAGGGTCTAAAAAATTAGTTAATTGCAGAGTTGGCCTTTTTCAGAGAAACAGGGAGAAACAGTTGTCCACAGAGAAGAATGAAGAAGACTTTTAGGAATACTGAGTCTCAGAATGTGGGAAAAAATTTGCACTATATCATTCCTAGAATAGTATTTGAATGCTGGCTAAATGAGTGAAATAGAGTAATATCAAGATATCCCTGAGATTGAAACTTATTTATGTCACTGGACTTCCAGTTTGTAAGAACATAATCTTCATAGTAGAATCTTTTATTAAAATGAGCACAATAAGGCAAAATGACCAATTACTCCATAATATTTTTTTCACTAACTTTGCAAACAGAAAACCTAACAACTCCACTCAGAGTTCAATTTATGTGCCTATGGCAGATCTTTGAATTATCCTTTTATTTAGCTGCTACTTCTTAGCTTTTCATATTAGTGAAAACATCATTTTGAATATTCTTAACCTACAGTACTTTATCAATTTGTTGATCTTTGGACAAAGAGCTAGAGGAACAACGGTTGAATAAATATTTTAAATTGTCTGAAAACCGTGTGACTCTTAGCAGCCTCTGTCCCCTTTTCTGTCACTCCCCTACTATCATTGTGAACTTCTCTTCAAAACACAGCTTTCATGTAATGCCATTTCCCTCCAATGTTGCTACAATCATTCTCTTTTTGCATTAACAATACAATTAGTTTGTCTATCGTATAAAAAAAATAAATGGAATCATTGAAAATCTTTTCCATATTACTCTTTAACCAAAAGTATCAATAAATAATTTCAGTGATATATTATAAATAATTAATTGTGCTTGAAATTTGGTCTCAGGAACATGGCTATAGTTCTATTATTTTTTCTCATAATTTAATTCCCCAATGACTAGCACACATAAATTCAATAAATAATTACTGACTGATTTCTTGATTTCTTGATGTGGCTAATCCTATTTAATGGTGCAGATAGTGAATGATTTATGCCTCCTCATTCTGTATGATTCCTATCTATGACTTCCCATAATACCTCTATAGGGCCTCATTATAATATTTCTTTCTCTAAATGTCTTATTGTTGTCTGAATACCAGTGGAGACTATGAGATGTCCAGCTCTTATCCTTTACTCTAAAATTAATAAATATTTATTCAGAGCCTTAATGACTCTTAATGAAAAATGTAAAAGTGATTTTATGAGCTTTCTTAGCTTCTTTCTTCTGTACCTCCATACTAGAGTTATCAATTAGGTTATAGGTCCAGAAACCATGTTATGTTGAAAGATGGTAGAAATGGCTGGAATACTTAATATAAAGAAGATTAAACAAAGATATGATAGTTTTCCTCAAATATGGACAAGTGTGTCAAATAAACAAGAACAGTGATTGCTTCTGTGTTGCTCCAGAAGACAGAACTAAGACCAGTGGGTGAAAATTAGAGATGAAGCAGATTTTGATTCAATATGAAGATGAACGATTTTCATTCTTTTGTTGGAACTATTCATTAATGATGAGGGTGGCCTCATTAAAAAATAATATTCCCAGAAAAGGCTGGATGGACAGGTTGTAGAGATTGGGTATGAAGTTGGACTAAATGATCTCAAATTTTTAGGAGTCTGATTCTGTGAAATACCTCCTATATGATGGCTTTATGGCAAGAGCTCTAGACAATATCAATACCTGATTAGAAATGATATTAAAGTAAGTAATCAATTTAAAGACTACTAAAGTTGTTAGAAAAATTTTCACATTATATTTGAGATATTTTCAGATTATTAGATGGTTTTCCCCTTGATCTTTCAATACATATCTACTCTTATTGTAGTTGGCACTACTTTCAGTAGCACAGATCATAACTCATCCATGCTTTCACATTCAATGTGACTCTTATCCCCGGCTCCCTATAAATTCTCTGTGCTGCAGGAATCACACATATTGGAATCTTTTCTCTGGATCTGAACATTTTATGAATATCAGTGTAGTTGTCAACACCTGAAATTTTGATCTTATCTCTTTGATAAGATATATAATTATGTTTCTTATATGAAATTTGCCTTTAGCAACATACTGCAGGCTATTTATTTCCCCTTCCCATATTTCTTCCTAATTAAAGGTATATTGGAGGTGGTTCTAACTAGCTCCTGAGAGCCCATTGTTAAGTTTTCAGTGTGACTACTTACACTTCAGAAATTGACACCTGTGACTTCTAGGTCACATGAGAAAAATGTGGGTGATTATACATTTTGTTCATGAATCTAAAAGAATGTTAAACAAACAAACAAATAAACCATGAACTGATACCTGTGGACTCTGAGTTTACTTAGCAACTCTCCTACCTCTTAGTATATCAGTAGTGAGGCTGTACTAGCATAATAAAGGACCTGACACACTTACTTAAAACAAAACCCAACCCTGTACTCTGTTTCCCCATTCTCCATTTTTTCCTGGACTTTGACTCCTGGCTGCAAGAATGTGCTTGAACTGGGACAGCCAGCCAATGTTTCTTGCCAACCCTGTAGTACCAGAGCTGAAAAACTCTTAACTGCCAGTTTCTGGCAAAAGAACTGAGGAGTAGAGAGTGGGACAGGACACCAAGACAAGATATTACTTGTTTGATAGTAGAATAGGTGGGAGGGTGGATGGGACATTGTGTGGCACTCCACTAAGCCTACAGGAAAGAGCACAGTATCTATCTGAGGCCAGTTTTTCCCCCTAAAAAGTCACTTGGGGGCAGAGACCTAGTTTGGTGCACCATGAATTGCCAAGATTAGAGGAGGCTGAGATGTTCTGAGATCCAGCCCCAAAGAAACAACCCTTATCAGAGGGGAGGGAGACAGAGAGCCAGAAAAAGACTGATATTATTAAAGACCTCAGGAAGAGGAAAATCATATTATCTTGAGCATAGGCAGATAAAAGAGAAAACAGTAAAAGCATAAAGAAATATGGCCTTCAGTTCTAGTAAATGGGTTCAGACATTGATAAAGAAATTTTGCAAAACAAAGGAAAATGACCCAACACTCAATAATAAAGAGGACCTTGTGGAATGTGAGAATATAGTTGTAATGATACTGGGATTTGAAGATCTTCCATGCCCCTTGAACTTGCTGATGTAGCAGAAAGGGGTGGAGCAAGAGAACTCTGGAACCAAGCTAGTCTCCATGCGGTGCTAACTGGCAGCGGTGGCAGAGGCAGCTGCTGTGGTTGTGAAATCCTTTTCCTTTGAGCCGGCCAGAATCTCTGCTAAGGACTCCTGCTGAGGACTGCCAAGGATGGGAACTGCTGGGAGCTGGAGCTGCTAGGAGCTGCCTGGATGCTGAGCAGTTGTGTGCATGAGGAGAGGAGGATCTTTGCCTGAGGTAGCCTGTCCTGTTTGAAGGCTTGAGGATGTGGGTGTTTACTACTTTAACCACATGTGCCAACTTTATAACTTCTGTTTTGGCTTTGACCTTCTGGTTTTGGGACTCAGTTTTCTGGTATTTAAATGAGTGCTCTAGCTATATTTCTTATGTAGAGAGCCTGTTACATTTTGTGATTAATAACCATATCAGCATATTTATAGTTACTGTAGGCATTGTGAATACTGCATTGCTGATACAATAGTACCACAACATATTGTTCCTGAGTGGTTCAAAAGAGAAATTAGAATTATGAGAGCAGAATTTATGACCTACAGAGCAAAAATAATGGGAACATGGAGAAACTGGAATTTGTTATGGCTATTATCACCAAAGAAAGCAAAAAGAGAGCAAAAGATTGTGAGGGAATTGACGGATTAGGACAGCAAGTGGGTTAATTATGGGAATTGAGTGAACCATACTGACTCCATCTTGTGACTTAATTCTGGAGCTAGTTTAGTTCCCTTTTTTTTCAATCATGGGTCTATTCTAATTTCTTTTGTATGAGAAAACTCCATTCAATTGTGGGAACTGGGAGAAAACTTTATTGCCTTGTTTAAACTTAGCCTTGTATGGATGAGAATTTGGGCAACCTCCATCTGGTCCTTAGACACATTTAACTAAGGGCCTAGGATATGATGACCAAGAACCTGATCAGATCCAAAGATTGATGCATGAAGTTTTCTCACAATTATACATCTTGAGCAACTCATACGTCTTATCTGAAAACTGGCTCCATACTGATCAATCAATTATTGTTCCCATGTTCCTTTGACTATTTACTGACACTTGGAGGGAATAGGACAACTCTTTTTTCTGATTTCAGGGAATTGCACCTGTTCATTCTCTCCCATCCAGCTTGGAAAGTCTCTAATCTTTACTCCAATTAGAAATCAAATTACCTAATGTCATAGCCTGGTTAATTGTTTCCTTTTAATTAATGATCATATTTGATTGTTTTTAACATATGAAACGTCTGTCTCCTTCTGTACTTAGAGGCTAATGCCCAAGCTGCAGAAAGTGACCAGTTCTGATTTGTTAGGCAGTTGGCATACATTGCTTAAAAAATTGAAATACTTGGAAGCTCAAATCTTTGGTTTCTCAGTCATTAATCTTTCACCCGTCATGATTGTGAATACAAATAGTCAGAATTGAAGGACAAGCTAGAAGAAGAAAAGTTTAAAAAAAATGATAATATTAAAAGAAAATATGCTCACCACACAAGAACCTGGCAATTGATACAAGATAGAGCTTAACTTATCATTTTGTTAGTTGTTTAGATTTAAGAAAGTGTTAATAATTCATAATACACTTAAAGGTGTTTATGTACTTTCCCATTCCCACTCCAGTCCATTGTTAAACATCTATTATCACAGTCTTGTATTTCTCTATACACAGTGCTTGGGTTCAACGGGAGTATAGTAGAAGGCTCTGGAAATAAAGTCAGACACAAAATTGGGCGTCTGGTGACTGTAGGTTGATGATGATGATGATGGTGATGATAATGATGATGGTGATGATGATGATGATGGTGATGATGATGATGGTGATGATCATGATGATGGTGATGATGATGATGGTGATGATGATGGTGATGGTAGTGATGATGATGGTGGTGGTAATAATGATGATGATGGTGATGATGATGATCATGATGATGATGATGATGGTGATGATAATGATCATTATGATGATGATATCTGGTACTTCATGGAGCTTTAAGTTTTGGAATGTGTTTTATATCTATTTTCTCATTTGAGTCTCACAACAAGTCTGTTGAACATTCATACAATACTTACTACCTGGTTGCAGATTTGATCCTGTCAAAGTAATTTAGATGATGGGATCTAGTAGAAAGCTAGTGGAATGGGGGTCAGTTTTGAAGACAAGAATGCAGGTTAGATGTATTCAGGTTCTGTATTTGGCACAGGATAGCTGTGTATCCATTTACATGGCACTTAATTTGTCTGTACTCACAAGAATTTCTCTAAGGCTATAAAAAGAGTTGCCAAATTGCACTGGCAGAAGAGTTTCTACCCTGGGATTCTCCCATACAGATGAAATCGTTAATCTATTACAATTCATACACCAGCCAAAAAATAAAAAGTACAAGTAATTGTCCAGTCTATTCAGAAGCTATTCTGGTAGTTTAATTTCACTTTTGTCAAAAAACATTTATATTGAGTTTGTTTTTATGCTTATTAGTAATTCAACAGATGTGTCTTGTCTTCTTTGTGGTTGCAATCTAAGACATGGCATGAACAAAACTTTACTGCCAATTATCTTCACAAGTGACAGATCATCCACTAATTAGTATCAATCATGAAAACTGTTAAAAATAAATAACTCCTTTCATTAGGGATAAATTCTGTGATTTGTAGACATGAAAAGTCTTATTGTGTAACAATTCTTTTTTTTAAATAATTTTTTTATTGACTTTTAGTTTACAACATTCAGTTTCACAATCCCATGAGTTCCAAATTTTCCCTCCCTCTCTCTCCTCCCCCCTACTCCCCATGACGGCACATAATCAAATATAGATTCTACAAATACCTTCACATTAAATATTAGTCAAGTTGTAAAGAAGGATTATAACTAATGGAATGAATGAGAAAGAAGGAACAAAATAAAACAAAACACAAAAGAGAGAGAGCAAGTAGTTTGCTCCAATCTGCATTCAGACTCTGTAGTTCTTTCTCTGATTGTGGTTATCCTTTTCCATCATGCATCTTTTGCAGTTGTCTTCTAACCTTGTATTGCTAAGAGGAGCCCAGTCTATCAAAGTTAGTCAACACACGTTATGTGAAAATTCTTAGGGATACCAGAGACCATATTTGAGACTAAAAAAGGACTGTCGTTCATGGCATTGCATAGTGAGGAGAACAAAGTGCACCTGTAATTTCTGAGAACCCTTCTGACTCCAAGATCCTGTGACACAGGCAAAAATGATGAAGAACCTCTAACACTGGTACTCTTTGAACTTTTGCTTCAATCTCTTTATAACCAAGAGTACATAAATACAATTTGATGGCTGGGGTATGCTCAGGAAACAAAACTAATCCTCCCACTTTCCCCATTCAAGATTCAAAGTGTAACTTGTCGGGTTCCTTAGTTCCTACTTTGGGTGAGACAGGAAGCCCAAAGGACAAAATTCAAAGGAAAGAGAAGAAGAGTATGCCTTCCCAAATCAATCTTTATCCACACAGAAGCTTCAAGAAATAAGGGACATTAAAGTCCTTGAGAATAGGGTGTGTTTTTACTTTTGACTTGATATATTTAACATTTTGGGGCAGCTAGGTGGTGCGGTGAATAGAACACCAGCCCTGGAGTCAGGAGGACCTGTGTTCAAATCTGACCTCAGATACTTAACACTTACTAGCCCTGTGACCTTGGGCAGGCCACTCAACCCCAATGCCCAGCCTTCCCCCCTCCAAAAAAAAAAAACCAGCAAAAGATATATTTAACATTTTGCATGTTTGGATAGGGGATAAAGACTGAACCTGTGATCTCAATATTATAAGTAATTTTCTGATAAAAAAAAACCATTCTATCAATGCAGGTTGATAACCTTTTCAGCAATTTATCACCTTAGTGAGTTGCTTAGAGCAGTGCTGCCAAATTCAAATAGAAGTTGGGGCCACTAAATCATAAGAAAGGATCCTTGAAAACTGGACATTGACTAAGAAAAGCACACATTGATATTATCTGTTTTATTGTATTTTTTTGTTAAATATTTCTTAATTATATTTTAATCTTGTACCCAATTATAATCCATAGTGTCATTGGTCTTATATTTGACCCCTCTAGTTCAGAGCACTAAGTGATGAAGTAACTTGCTCAGGGTCACACAGGGTCTCATAAGAATCAGAGGTGAAGAAAACCCAAATCTTCTTGGCTGCTTAACAGTTTCTCTATTCACTAATTCATACTTTCTCTTATGTATATGCTTACTGAAAATGATTTGAAATAAATTCTTTCCTCAAGATGGTTAGAATCTATAATAATAAGAGCCTTTGCAACTTCAGAATTTCACTTGGAGGCCAGGCCAAAAACATAGTCCTAGTTGTAGAAATAAATCTCTGTGGAACAGCTTTGTGCTTCCCTGATTTGTTCAGAGTCCTGGCTTCCACTTCGATACTATAATCACCACTCTCAATTAAAAAAAGTAATATTGATAATAACTGATATCTGTAGAGCTTTATATTCAACAAAGTCCTTTCCTTAAAGGGTTTTAAGGGTCACTTGTATTTGATTCTGTCTTCTTCCCTGATGACCCTAAACTTTGCTTACACTTGACAGTTTAATTCTCCCTTTTGCCTTTTCCTTTGGTTTGCCTTGAGTTCTGCTGATCCTAGGGTACGCAACTATACTTTATCCAATTCAGAGCATATATTTGGTCTCAGAGGCACAATATTCTTAATCAGCTAACTATTCACAAATATTTACCATTGTGATAGCAACAGAGTTCTGAAAGGATTAGGTAATTATCTTGATAAAGAAATGGTAGACTATGCCACTAGGGAGTTCATAATAAATGTGAATATTTAGGGACAAAGTATCTAAAACCTGAAAATAACACAGATGTAATGAAAAGTACTTCATTCAAACAAATTTAATAGTCTTCTATGAAATAGTTACTGATTTAATAATGAAGTGGTTTGGTTTCCTGTCCGGCATTTAAAATAGTGACAATCAATAAAGCTATGCAGTTGCAACAAGTAGATAAAAATAACTTGAAAAAGATTAGGAAATCATTAATAGACCATACTTTTCAAATTTCAGTTTCAAATAATCAGCAGGGAGAAACAATGTAAGATGATCAGTATTAAAACATATTATTCTCTGATAGCTAAAATTGCAAAGTGGATCAGGTTGTAT
>JAQQSV010002571.1:0-12626 GCA_028646515.1 Pseudochirops corinnae
TATATATCTTTTACTTTTTCTTTGCTATCTTTGGGATACAGACTTAATAATGGTATGGCTGGTATAAAGGTTATGCCCAGCTTTATACTTCTTTAGGCATAATTCAAAATTGTTCTCTAGAATAATTGGACCAGTTTACAACTCCAGCAACAGTTCATTAATGTCCCAATTTTTCCATATGCCTTCAAGCATTTGCCACTTCATTTTTCTGTCATGTTAGCCAATCTGATAAATATAAGGTAGTAGTACTCAAAGTTGTATGTATGTATGTATGTATACATACACAAATTATTTATAGCAGCTCTTTTTGTGGTGGCAAATAATTGGAAATTGAGGTCATGTCCATCAGTTGAGGAATGACTGAACAAGTTGTGTTATATAAATATAATGGAATACTATCGTGCTATCTATATGAAATGATGAAAAGAATGACTTCAGGAAAATCTTGGAAAATCTTTATGAACTGATGGAAAGTGAAATGAGTAGGACCAGCAGAAAATTGTATATCATAATAATATTTTAACTGTGAGGATGATCAACTGTGAAAGATTTAGCTACTCTTATCTCCAAGATAATTCTGAAGGACTCATGATAAAAAAAAAAAATGCTATACACTTGCATAGAAAGAAGTGATTAACTCAATGCAGACTGAAGAATATTTTTTTTCACTTTTTCTTGCCACTTTGCAACCTGGCCAATATGGGATTGTGTTTTGTATGGTTTCACATGTATAATTAATATCATATTGTTTGCCTTCTCAATGGGTGGTAGAAATGCTTGAGAAAGGCAGCGAATTTGGAACTTGATTTTTTAAAAAGAATGTTAAAAATAAAGAAATAATGAATGAAAAAAGAGAATGTTATTTCAGTTGCTCCTTAAAGAAAAATAATCAATCATTGTTAAATGTCATGGTATGTTAAGGGGGAGAAAACATTCTTAAAATCACTCTCAATGAATTTTAAGGGGGCTCAAATAATGAATGAGAAAGCTCCCCATTGCACATTTAGTATGAGGTAAATGTGCATTGTGGGAAATATTAATTTTGCTTTGTATCCACTTAGTATTCTTGTCTAAGCAATTCAGAGTGATTCACAGATGTTGGCTCATTTGTCCTTGCAACGTCTATGGTAGGAAAGCAGCAGAAACAGAGAGGTTAAATGACTTCCCTAAAGACTCTTAACTGTCGGAGACAGGAATAGATCTTTTCTCTCTTGAATTCTAATCTAATATCTTGTTGAAGAAATTGTGTTGCCTTCCCATAAAAATCAGAACAATTTACATGATGCAACACTCAGAAACTAAGCTTGAACTTCCATGCTTTGAGAATTCTCTCACTAAAAATTGATTGCTCATGACAAGAAGAGATTTGTTTGCTCTTATTTGGATTTATATATCATCTTATTCATTAAAGTTTTTAATAGTCAAATCTTATGTGTCTGTGTATATATATATGGGTTTATTCTCAATATAACACATACCACCCATTAACTCCTTGTACTTACATTCATGTTACAAATATGTATGTTTCATGTGCATAACTGTATGTATTATACATGTGTATGCTACATGTATAATTTTATTTATGCTATATATATATATTTTTGTATGTGTCTGCTGTCTCTATAACTTGAATATATTCATAATGAATTTATTCATTAGAATAGGAATTCTTTCAGTTTGGCACTTAAATCTTCAGTACCTAGAACTTAATAGCAGCTAAATACTCATTGACTCAATAAATGATTCAATCATTGTACGATATGTGAATATTTAAAAACTACACATAAGTCTGGTTTTCACTTTTTAAGAATACACACCAGAAAAATTGCCTTTGTTACTTTTTTTAAAAAATGTATTCTTGTTGAAAAGCATCAAATTGCAATTCAAACTGTGTTCTGAGACTGCTCTATCACTGCCTGAGTCACTCTGTGACCTAAGTCAGTCAACTGATGATACCAGGGCTCATACATTTGTTGTAAGGAGAAAACAAGATAATAGGCATGAATATGTTTTGAAAAATGAAAAGTTCAAGGTGTCAACCCAGACTAGTATCATCCATCACCACTGCTAGAAGCTTTGATCTTTTCTGCTGGGGAGAATGAGGGCAATGGGGACGTAGCAGATTACACTACTTCCATTAGGTAAGACAGCTACCTTTTGCTAAGAGGCCTCTACAGAGAGTAAAAAGAAAGTTTCTGATAGTACCTCAAACATATAAAGAGGGACCAAATAAAGAAAAAGATATGGCTATTTCATTAGGGTAATACTAGCTAGTCGTAGGCAAAAATCTAAAGCACACTAACTTTTCTTGGCATCACTGTCCTATGTTTATCTAGTGCCTTTTATTAATGCTTTGTTTGCCCAGATCCATACCCACTCCAGGCCCCCACATCCCTAAAAATACCCCATTTCACAATACTCTCATCAAAAATTAACATTCCTGCAGAATCATTTAGCAATCAAAAAACCTGATTAAATTGCATCAGTGTGAAAACGGCTGAAATCTGGCTGTATCAAATATGCTAGAGGTACTTTAAAAATACAAAACTATTAATACAAATGATTTAATTTATGATAGAATTTCAATGGAAATTAAGCATATAGCTTTATTTATGCTCCTGAAATCCTACTTTAATCCTAGATGACACAAATGCTTAATAACATCTATTTATCTATCATCTATCATACATCCATCATCATGTATCTAAGTATCCATTATCTATCTGTCCATCACTACACATTTATCTGTATCTGTCTATCCACCCAGCTGATTATATATTATTGACATTTTCTATATAGAAAAACAGTGACTGAAATTTTGTAGGTGGTTCATAAAAATGCAGAATGAAAGATGGAAGAATTTTTGTTGCCTCTGAAAGGAAGTCTATGAGATATAATTTCATCTCTTCTCAGTAAGAAAGCATTATATTAATGTAATCCTGATTCCCCTTCATTCCAGAAGGGCCTCAAGCAAGAATAATCATACTAAAAAGGTCCAAGATATCATTCACCAGGAGTTAAATGCTTCCAGTGTACTTTTCTTTTTGTCAAATTCAACCCATATGATTTTATACATTTGGAGCAATAGGATTCTGAGGATTTAACATTAATCCTGAGATTCAAAAGTCAAGTAATCTAACATGATGACTCTTGCCCTGAGATTAAAACTCTATGATGATTATAGGGAGCTTAGTGGGGAGAGTGTAATTTGTTTTCGGGAAAAAACTCCATACATAGGCAAGAGAAATGTTACAGCTGTGAAACAAATATTCAAGGCATAAAGGAAGAGTAGCTGGTCTATTAACCCCTATGAAATCTCCAAATCCTCATAGTCATGCTTCCCTATTCTGATGAACACCAATTGATTGGTATGAAGTGGAAGTGCTGGGAACCTTGAGCAAATCTGATAGTTACTTTTGAGTTAATGATGGCCAAAGCAAACATTGTGTATCCTTACAAAGTTTCCCCAGATTTTTTTTAAAACAAATTTTTATTTTTTCCCAATTACAACTAAAAACCATTTTTAACATTTTTTTTTTAAATTTTGAGTTGTAAATTCTCTCCCTCTTTTCTTTCCCCCTCCCTGAGATGGCAAAGAACTTGATATAGGTTATACATGTTCAATCATGCAAAACACATTCCATATTGGTCCTTTAATGAAAGAAAAGACAGACTAAGAAAAAAAAAACCAAAAATAAAGTGAAAATTAGTATGCTTTGATTTGCATTTAGAATCCATTCAAAACATGCCTGAAGAGCTATAGAATTGTGTATACCCTTTGATCCAACTACTAAGTCTGTATCCCAAGGAGATTTTTTTAAAAAAGGAAAAAGGATCTATTTGTAGAAAAAATATTTATAGCAGCTTTTTGAGTGGTAGTCAAGAATTGGAAATTGAGATGATACCCATCAATCGGGGAATGGCTGAACAAATTGTGGTATAGGATTGTAATGGAATACTATTGTGCTATAAGAAATGATGAGCAGGATGATTTCTGAAAAACTCAACATTTTTTAAAAAAACAAAAGCAGATTTCAGGTACATGCAAGAAAATAAGAACAAATCATCTAACTCGAGATCTTAAAGTGAAGCTATTTTGAGTAAGATGGCATACTTCCATATTTCCAATTCAATAAAGAATAATCTTGATAAATAAAATGGGGGGGGGGGGAGTTAAAATGCCCAATATAACTGCAAAGAGTACTCAAGATTGTTTTTAAAAGGATGCACCAAAAATAGAATCAGAAGGTCATTAATTGAGGCCAGAGACAAGAGTAACGAATATGTAGTATTGGGAAACCAAAGTCCAGAACAAATTGAAACTTGCCAAACACTCTCAAGAACAACAAAAAATGCTTTGGGTCAAATGCAATATAAACAGAAGACAGTATGGAAACGGATCTACTTCACTTTGTCTCCCTCTAATCAGAACTGTGCTAATCAATGTGGGTTGAATAGAATATGGCACGAGAGGGCCCTCGGTTTCCTAGACTGTGAAATTAAGGTACTTAGTATCTGAAAGTTCATATAACTCTAAAACAAACAAAGAAAACCTATGAAAATTTTGGGGTCAAATAATTTTGAATGAGTTAAATTTTCTCCTATATAATGAATCATGTAAGATTCTATTTGCTCCCTAAAACACCAAATTAGTAAATAACTACTCAAGTGTGTGAAATAACATTCAAGCCAACTATGTATTAAGAACTTACCATGCACTTCAATACGCATCTAGATACTACTTCAAGTACGCTGATCTCCCAGGTCATCAACTTCCTCAAGTCCTCTGACCCCATTTTCACTCAGCCTCAGTCACATTACCATTATCCTAAAACAGGACTGCACAACATATGGCCCGTTGCTATGGGTCATATGACAGCTGCCCAACATGCTTTGCTGGGCTGTATGTTGCTCAGGACTTCCCTAAAGCATTCTATTTATGATGAAGAACTCTCTAAATTTAATTTTTTTACTATACTCCCCTTTCCTTTCATCTTTCTCCACATGTCATTCATGATCTCCAGTCTTTTTATCCCTTTCTGTCAGTCACTCGAGCATTTTCTGGCTTAATTTTATTCCCTTCTGAATCTCAGTCCCACATATCAGGCTATAAACCACCTTCTATTATAAGATCTCCTGATGGCTCATTTGTCTTACTGTCACTCACACCTTGCCAAATCCAAGCCTATATTACTCTGAACATTCACATTTTCCACTCATCTTCACATTCTGCTGAATGATACTGCAGAAAACCATACAACCATACTTCCTGGTTCTACTAACAATTATGTAATTTCACCTGGGGACTCACTATAGCAAGATAATCTTTTTACAGGGACGCAGAATGTTTCAGTCAGAAGAACAGAAGTTCTTGGTACAAAGTATTTTGGGTCAGTATCAATGCTCTGCCACTTCTTGCCTATGTAACTTTGGATGTCATTTAAACTGCCTGGTCCTCATTTTCTTTATCTGTAAAATGAGGGCATTGGACAAGATGATTGCCAAAATCCCTTCTAACTTTAAATCTATGAGATGGATTTTTGCTAACTGGCTCTTTACCCCAGTCCCCAGAGTAGTGGTTGTTGTAAATCTTTTCTCCTCAAGGTTATCTTTCCCGCCCTTCTCTCTCTTTCCCCCTCCCCCCTCTCTTTCCCTCATTTTGTCCCTCCCTCCCTTCTTTCTTCCCTTTCTCCCTCTTCCTCTCTCTCTTCTGCTTCTTCTAACACATTTCAAAACCCCTCAGTATTTCCCCCTATCCTTTCCTAAACACTTCTAGTCTTTTCTCAGGAACAATGACTCCTAGACTGGTATTCTTGATCTCATCTTCTTCCTTCTCCATCTATACTTTACTAACACTCTTCTCCTCAATCCAACCCAACCACCCCTTCTCTCTTTAATTTGCAAGGTTTTCTTATTTAATGGTTCCTTTCTTCATGCCAAGTAGCATATCCAATCCCCTCTCATTTTTAAATTACATTCACTTGACCCTACCATTTCCTTCAGTGGATAGAACACCAGGCCCTGGACTCAGGAAGACTGAGTTCAAATCTAGACTCAGATACTTAATAGCTATGTGACCCTGGACAAGTCACTTGTTTTCCTCATTTTTCTCATCTGTAAAATGAGAATAATAATAGCACCTATCTGCCAGGATTGTGAAGGTTAAATGAGATAACTGTAAAGCATTTAGTACAACGTATGACACATAATATGCTATTTTCTGTCCTATATTTACCTTAGCTTTCACAGATAAACACCTTTGCATCTATTTTCAATGCTGTCAATCACTTCTCAATCTTTTCCATTCAAGGGAATTTCACTCTTGCTCTCTTTAAAGTTACAACAATCTTTTCATTAGAAACTCAGATAACTTCTTCTCTGTTGCCATCTTTATTATCTCTCTGAAGCATTAGATACTTATCATTCTCTCTGAGATCTTTTCTATAGGGATTTTCATAAATGTGATGTCTTCTGGTTATCATCCTACTTCTCTATCTTCTTTTCTTTTTCTTTCATTGGATAATCTTCTATATCCTGTCCCCACAGGTGCTTAACTACAAAGCTCTGTTCTTGTCCCTTTGCATATACTCTTTTTGGAAAATCAACTCCCATGGATTCGACTATCATCTCTCTGTGGTAACTCCTAGACTTACAGATCCAACGTATCTATCTCCTGAGCCCCAGTTCCACATTACCTATTGCCTGTTGAAAAGATCTAACTGGATACTATACAGACACATTAAAATCAGTATGCCCATTACAGAATTCATTCTTTTCTCCCTCTCACTAACCCCCATGTTTCCTTCTTCTTAACTTCGCTGTTTCTCTTGAGGACATCATTATTCTTCCAGCCATTCGTGTTCATAACTTCACTCTACTGTCTCCCTCATCTCCCCCATATTATATCAGTTGCCACAACAAATAAATTCTAACTCTAAAAATTTTTGCCATATCTGGCCCCTTGTCTTAACTTATATTACCACCACTCAGTTCAGGTCGTTATCATCTCTCATCAGGACTACTGAAATAACTCCTTAAAATGTCTCAAATCTCTGCCCTCTCCAATCCATCCACTTGGCCGTTTTTAAACAGGCATCCCTAAAGGACAGCATTGGTTATGCCACTCTCCTGCTCACTAAGTTCCACTAGATCTCAGCTGTCTCTAGAATAAAATACAGCTTCATTTGTTTGCCATTTGAGGATCTTCTCATTCTTCATCCTATCTTTCAAGTTTTATTGCACAATAGCCTGCTTTAGGAAATTGTATTCTAGTTAAACTTCTCCTTAAATGCTAAAGCCTTCCCTTTGAGATTGCCTTTTTCCCTTGCATGTCTTATATATACATAGTTCTCTCATATATTACAATGTAAACTCCTTGAGAACAGAACAGTTTTTACCTTTCTCCATAGCCTTAGCACAGTGCCTAGCCCTAGAACATAGCAAGCACTGACTAAATGCTTGTTGACTGACTGATAGACTGAAAGTTGTTCAGTTGTTTTTTCTTGTTTTCCTTCATGACATTATATCACTCATATTTGTGCATTTGCACAGATTAGCTCACTTACCTGTAATATCCTCCCTCCTCACTTCTATCTCAGAGAATCTCCGGGTCCTTTCAACACTGTGAATCCTTCCTACCTAAGGCTTATCCTGAACATGCTTCCCTCCCCCATCTTTGTATATATTTTGAGTTACTGATTTGTGCTTATGTTGTTTCTCCTGATATAATGTAAGATCCTTGATGCTAGAACTATTTCTTTTATATTTATATTTCCATTGTCCAAGACAATGCCTGGCATAGAGGAAATGCTTAATAAGTGCCTGTTGAATGAATGAACGTAAGGCAATGTGTTAGGTGGTTGATGGTATGATGAGGAAGGGAATGATGAGATTAGGGAATGATGAAGAATACCATTTGGCTGGATTTTTAAAATATCTCAGTGCTGTAGTATTAGCTTACCAAGACTCACCCAATCTCTATCTCAATTTAATCATGAGAATTTGGCACTTGCTCTCAAAAACTATATGAATTCATCTCCCCAAAACACATCCAAGGAGGGATTGCTGCTCAGAACTGATAAATCCAGGGAAAGTAACCAATAATGATATTCTCTCACTATATAGTTTTATTTAACAACAAAAAGCAATTAAGCAAACAATTCAAAAGCACGCTAAGCTTTCTTTACAGAACTATCTTGAATAAAAAGCCTTATCTGACTTATGCAAAGACTGGTTCATTCTGAGCAGAATTTTAATGTCCTAATCAAGGAAATTAAAAACTCCTTTCCTCTGTACTTTGTGGAGGTAAAAGGATAAGGAATCTATTTCTTGGTTAGATTTCTGGGTTAACCTCAGGTCTCAGTCCTGTCATAAATAAGGCTATAACACAACCCACTAAAATGGGGCAAATATATCCTAGAAAGATATTTTACAATTTAGCATTTTTCTATCTTGTCTCTTCTAATTAAGGGAAGTTCTAAAAAAAAAAAAAAAAGCCCTTATAAATAATAGATCATTGTGCATGGCAGTCTGGTCTTCTACTCTCTGACTTTTCAAAACCCTTTCACCTTCCCTATGGGCAAGTCTTGAAACGTCTTCTTTGAAAACAATGTTCACATGTTTTCTTTCCTTTCCTATTCTATCCTAAAACCTCTTGTCCAGGTTTTCCTTAGCCAAATTTAGTAATACAGACTACATTACTGTAATTCCATCAGTCAGTGATACTCAGCCCTTAGAGATTCCTTTTAGGAAAGTGCCAAAGGAAACAACTCCAGGCAAACTTATGACACGAACGTTCAGTTCTTTATCCTGCACCATCCTTATACTATACACTCTATTATTTAACCTCACTATACCCAGTGGTCTCATATTACTTCCTAGTTTCCCTGAGGACCTGCTATATTGACCATTAGGCCAATACATTTTTCGTTCCAGCTCTGAATCTCTCGACTCCCATCAAAATTTAACTCTCTGGGGTCTTATTCCTCAGAGACCTGGTACTTCCTGCTACAGTAGCTGAGGCATCAGATAAGAATGCCAAATTTGGAATCTGATAGACAAGTTTAAATTCTTCCTCAGACAGTCAAACAGCATTTACTAAGATCATATTATGTGCCAGGCACTATGTTAAATCCTGGGGATACAAAGAAAAGATCAAAAAAAAAAAAATTCTTCCTATAAACCTGGACAGGTTGTTTAACCTCTTCCAGGCTATTTCTGCATATATAAAATAAGACGATTATATAACTTTAAATTGATTATCTTAATAACAAATAATATTTTAAATGTGTTAAAAAAATTGGGCATTGTAACAGGGTCCATGATGGAGTAGATTTTCTTTTTTAATTGTGGGGAAGTTGTTTTTAATTTTGTTGTTGTTTAGCTGTTTCAGTCAAGTGTGACTCTTCATGACTCCATTTGGGGTTTTCTTGGCAATGATACTGGAGTGGTTTGCCATATCCTTGTCCACCTCATTTTATAGATAAAGAAACTGAGGGAAACAGGATTAAGTGACTTGCCCAGGGTCACATAGCTAGGAAGTGTTTGAGGCCAGGTCAGGAAGATGAGTCTTCTTGACTTCAGGCCTGACACTATTCACTAGGCCACTTTACTTTCCTGTGTTGGTTTCCATACCTTCCAAATTATATAACATGTGAGACAAACCATACAGGAAACTAGTTCTTATTCCTATAATTATTTTCCCAACCTGCAGTCACCTTTGAAAATTTTATATTCTGGACCATAGTCTTAGATTTGGATAGGACCTTGAATGTCATCTAGTCTAAATCTTTTATTTTAGAGTTGAGAAAACTGAAGCCCAGAGAAATTTTGTGAAGAGCTTGAAATAATACAGGCAATAAATGTAAATTTTTAATATTAATAGTAATGTTATCAATATGTAGCATTTAAATAGTATAATAAGGCTTGCAAAGCATTTTATATTTTATCTTTTTTTTTTCCTCCCAAAAAACCCTGTGAGCTAGGTGCAATTATTATGCTCATTTTATAGACTAGGAAACTGACTGGCAGAGGCTAAGTAACTTTGCCCAGGGTCATGCAGTGAATTAGTCTCTGAAACATGATTGGAACTCAGGTCTTCTGTAATTCAAATATAATTTTAACACAGTCATCTGACACTTTCCAGGAACTTTTCTACTGTATCCCACTGCCTCCTATAGGGAAGTCAGCACTGATTTGTTCTCCTTGGCTTTGTCCTTATGAGCCTAGTCTGGATGAGATTAAATATCTTATTTGTCCCCACGGCTTGTATTTCACTTCACATATACCAAATATTTTGCCATTCCTTTGAGGAGTTGAAAAGTTGATTTCCCAAATTCACAAGAAATGCCATCTGTAGCTGGTTTATTTGAAAATGAGACGACTTCCCTCTTATATTTAACGCCTTGCTCCAATATCCTCTAGCCCACCATTCATGATGAGTAATCATGTGTAGACTCTAAACTAAAGAAACTTCTATCCAGTCATTTAAGAAACAGTTTCCTGAAATACCACTTATTTCTTTTAAAATTTCCCATTTTCCTGTATTTCTTTTTTAATAATTCCTCTACACATATTAAGTTCACATACCAGGATCCTGATGGGATAACACCATAAGTTTGCACTATCTGTACCTTGTGAAGATAGGGCATTATGGAAGACAATTTGAGAATGATCTTGCCATAAATTTAGCTTCTCCAAAAAGGCATAAACGTGATATTGGGAGGTTTAATGGCAAGTCTTAATGGAGCAAACATTACAGGAACATTATGACTGAAATGGCCTTGAACCAAGAGAAGACAGATTCAAATCCTTGCTATTAACACGTGCTAAATGTGTGATCATGGCTAAGTCTCAAAACCTCTTTGAGCTTCAGTTCCCTCATCTATAAAATGGGTATAAGCATACTTGCATTATCTACTTTATAAAACTGTAGTGAGGAAAATTTTCTTTTTTTTACTTTGTAAAATCTTATGTATTTCATTTGAGTGTGTTGTCCCTCCAAATTAGAAGAATTACACTGGAAGGCAAAAAGGATATGAATCCTGGAAGGCAAAGGAGACTTTGTTTTTGTCTTTCTATACCCAGTACCTAGGACATTGTGGGTATTCATTAAATGTTTGTTAAATTGGATTTAAGGACTGAACTTCATTCCTATCAAGGAATGAAGCACAATAAAGTCTTTTGTAGGGAAAAGAGCAGATGGTTTCATTAATTACAATTCTAAAGAGGTCAGGGGTTTAATGGTCTGATCTATGCAATTCAATCCACTTCTTCCTGTTCCAAGGTGAAAAATCTAACCCCAAACATCCTTAAAATTCATAGCATACATCACTGTAGAAAAATCAATCCACAGACAACTTCAATGATAGGAATGCAACTAAAATCTTTCTTTCAATAATGTGGTAAAATCTCATCATTATATACATAAAAAGATTTTAATTTGTAATGTAGCAAGAGCTTCAAAGGGTTCTACTGCTGAATCTAAAACCTATTTCAGTCTGGGTTCTAAATTGCATCTAAAATCAGTGTTCATATCCTGACTGGTACGTCTGTGTGTGTGCCATTTTTTTCAATCAATGAATTCCCCATGAATGAAACATTCAGTACATGAGCTATTATAAAGTTATTTCAAGCAACTGTGAATTCATTTGGTTAATTTATGTTGACCACTTTTAACTATAAGGTACTCCTGAATAGGAAAACTTAACACTTGCACATACTTTCCAAAGAAATGGCCACATAGACCACTGGACAAAATGGAATGGAGAGAACTAGATAAAGGGACATACACTTGTAATTACTACCACTGTGGAGGTGGAGGCTGAGGCTCATGGAACACTTGAGTTTGGCCCATCTGAGCTGAAGCAGGGCTACAATGGAATAGGGACCAACACTAAGTCTGGCAACAATAAGATAAGGGTCTAGAATTGGTTGGCCACAATGATACCTAAAGAGGGGCAAACCAGTTCAGAAAAGAAGCAAAACTCCTCAGCTATTCAGTCATGGGATCAGGCCAGTAAGTGGTTATTACACACCTCCAGTCAGGTGAGGCAAGGAAACTCAGTCTCAAAAAAATGGATACCTAAGACAATTAGACTGATAATTTGACCAAAAAAAAAAAATCCTCATCTTTGGATAACTGACATAAATTGGCTTTTTTTCTTTAACACTAAATTGTCTTATTTTAATCTTTCACTCTATCCTTGATCTGACCAAAGTGTTAATAGTTTTGGGGGAGAAAATTAAACTTTCCTCCCATTGAGAAAGCAACAAAAAACACTTTAATACTTCTACTAACATGTTAGTCTTACTGGATGATCCTGTGACCATTTCTGCTACCTTTCCTCACTTTGCTCAAAAGTGCGCTCTAACAGTCCCAGAAGATATAATTTTAGTTGTGATTGTTTTGATGAGACTACTACTATTTGGCATCTTTCATAATATATTAGCAAACTAGAGGAGAACAAGAAAAAGGGTAAGCTGCATTACACAACATTAATTTTTTTAAATGAAGTTCAATCATCTGAATGTACATTTTTCCTGAAAATACCAACAATTATTTATTCTCTCTCCACTATTTAATATCCAAGGAATCAAACACATTCTTTCTGTAAAATTATGGTTTT
>JAQQSV010002571.1:12726-25153 GCA_028646515.1 Pseudochirops corinnae
AAATAGTAGTAGTCTCATCAAAACAATCACAACTAAAATTATATCTTCTGGGACTGTTAGAGCGCACTTTTGAGCAAAGTGAGGAAAGGTAGCAGAAATGGTCACAGGATCATCCAGTAAGACTAACATGTTAGTAGAAGTATTAAAGTGTTTTTTGTTGCTTTCTCAATGGGAGGAAAGTTTAATTTTCTCCCCCAAAACTATTAACACTTTGGTCAGATCAAGGATAGAGTGAAAGATTAAAATAAGACAATTTAGTGTTAAAGAAAAAAAGCCAATTTATGTCAGTTATCCAAAGATGAGGATTTTTTTTTTTTGGTCAAATTATCAGTCTAATTGTCTTAGGTATCCATTTTTTTGAGACTGAGTTTCCTTGCCTCACCTGACTGGAGGTGTGTAATAACCACTTACTGGCCTGATCCCATGACTGAATAGCTGAGGAGTTTTGCTTCTTTTCTGAACTGGTTTGCCCCTCTTTAGGTATCATTGTGGCCAACCAATTCTAGACCCTTATCTTATTGTTGCCAGACTTAGTGTTGGTCCCTATTCCATTGTAGCCCTGCTTCAGCTCAGATGGGCCAAACTCAAGTGTTCCATGAGCCTCAGCCTCCACCTCCACAGTGGTAGTAATTACAAGTGTATGTCCCTTTATCTAGTTCTCTCCATTCCATTTTGTCCAGTGGTCTATGTGGCCATTTCTTTGGAAAGTATGTGCAAGTGTTAAGTTTTCCTATTCAGGAGTACCTTATAGTTAAAAGTGGTCAACATAAATTAACCAAATGAATTCACAGTTGCTTGAAATAACTTTATAATAGCTCATGTACTGAATGTTTCATTCATGGGGAATTCATTGATTGAAAAAAATGGCACACACACAGACGTACCAGTCAGGATATGAACACTGATTTTAGATGCAATTTAGAACCCAGACTGAAATAGGTTTTAGATTCAGCAGTAGAACCCTTTGAAGCTCTTGCTACATTACAAATTAAAATCTTTTTATGTATATAATGATGAGATTTTACCACATTATTGAAAGAAAGATTTTAGTTGCATTCCTATCATTGAAGTTGTCTGTGGATTGATTTTTCTACAGTGATGTATGCTATGAATTTTAAGGATGTTTGGGGTTAGATTTTTCACCTTGGAACAGGAAGAAGTGGATTGAATTGCATAGATCAGACCATTAAACCCCTGACCTCTTTAGAATTGTAATTAATGAAACCATCTGCTCTTTTCCCTACAAAAGACTTTATTGTGCTTCATTCCTTGATAGGAATGAAGTTCAGTCCTTAAATCCAATTTAACAAACATTTAATGAATACCCACAATGTCCTAGGTACTGGGTATAGAAAGACAAAAACAAAGTCTCCTTTGCCTTCCAGGATTCATATCCTTTTTGCCTTCCAGTGTAATTCTTCTAATTTGGAGGGACAACACACTCAAATGAAATACATAAGATTTTACAAAGTAAAAAAAAGAAAATTTTCCTCACTACAGTTTTATAAAGTAGATAATGCAAGTATGCTTATACCCATTTTATAGATGAGGGAACTGAAGCTCAAAGAGGTTTTGAGACTTAGCCATGATCACACATTTAGCACGTGTTAATAGCAAGGATTTGAATCTGTCTTCTCTTGGTTCAAGGCCATTTCAGTCATAATGTTCCTGTAATGTTTGCTCCATTAAGACTTGCCATTAAACCTCCCAATATCACGTTTATGCCTTTTTGGAGAAGCTAAATTTATGGCAAGATCATTCTCAAATTGTCTTCCATAATGCCCTATCTTCACAAGGTACAGATAGTGCAAACTTATGGTGTTATCCCATCAGGATCCTGGTATGTGAACTTAATATGTGTAGAGGAATTATTAAAAAAGAAATACAGGAAAATGGGAAATTTTAAAAGAAATAAGTGGTATTTCAGGAAACTGTTTCTTAAATGACTGGATAGAAGTTTCTTTAGTTTAGAGTCTACACATGATTACTCATCATGAATGGTGGGCTAGAGGATATTGGAGCAAGGCGTTAAATATAAGAGGGAAGTCGTCTCATTTTCAAATAAACCAGCTACAGATGGCATTTCTTGTGAATTTGGGAAATCAACTTTTCAACTCCTCAAAGGAATGGCAAAATATTTGGTATATGTGAAGTGAAATACAAGCCGTGGGGACAAATAAGATATTTAATCTCATCCAGACTAGGCTCATAAGGACAAAGCCAAGGAGAACAAATCAGTGCTGACTTCCCTATAGGAGGCAGTGGGATACAGTAGAAAAGTTCCTGGAAAGTGTCAGATGACTGTGTTAAAATTATATTTGAATTACAGAAGACCTGAGTTCCAATCATGTTTCAGAGACTAATTCACTGCATGACCCTGGGCAAAGTTACTTAGCCTCTGCCAGTCAGTTTCCTAGTCTATAAAATGAGCATAATAATTGCACCTAGCTCACAGGGTTTTTTGGGAGGAAAAAAAAAAGATAAAATATAAAATGCTTTGCAAGCCTTATTATACTATTTAAATGCTACATATTGATAACATTACTATTAATATTAAAAATTTACATTTATTGCCTGTATTATTTCAAGCTCTTCACAAAATTTCTCTGGGCTTCAGTTTTCTCAACTCTAAAATAAAAGATTTAGACTAGATGACATTCAAGGTCCTATCCAAATCTAAGACTATGGTCCAGAATATAAAATTTTCAAAGGTGACTGCAGGTTGGGAAAATAATTATAGGAATAAGAACTAGTTTCCTGTATGGTTTGTCTCACATGTTATATAATTTGGAAGGTATGGAAACCAACACAGGAAAGTAAAGTGGCCTAGTGAATAGTGTCAGGCCTGAAGTCAAGAAGACTCATCTTCCTGACCTGGCCTCAAACACTTCCTAGCTATGTGACCCTGGGCAAGTCACTTAATCCTGTTTCCCTCAGTTTCTTTATCTATAAAATGAGGTGGACAAGGATATGGCAAACCACTCCAGTATCATTGCCAAGAAAACCCCAAATGGAGTCATGAAGAGTCACACTTGACTGAAACAGCTAAACAACAACAAAATTAAAAACAACTTCCCCACAATTAAAAAAGAAAATCTACTCCATCATGGACCCTGTTACAATGCCCAATTTTTTTAACACATTTAAAATATTATTTGTTATTAAGATAATCAATTTAAAGTTATATAATCGTCTTATTTTATATATGCAGAAATAGCCTGGAAGAGGTTAAACAACCTGTCCAGGTTTATAGGAAGAATTTTTTTTTTTTTGATCTTTTCTTTGTATCCCCAGGATTTAACATAGTGCCTGGCACATAATATGATCTTAGTAAATGCTGTTTGACTGTCTGAGGAAGAATTTAAACTTGTCTATCAGATTCCAAATTTGGCATTCTTATCTGATGCCTCAGCTACTGTAGCAGGAAGTACCAGGTCTCTGAGGAATAAGACCCCAGAGAGTTAAATTTTGATGGGAGTCGAGAGATTCAGAGCTGGAACGAAAAATGTATTGGCCTAATGGTCAATATAGCAGGTCCTCAGGGAAACTAGGAAGTAATATGAGACCACTGGGTATAGTGAGGTTAAATAATAGAGTGTATAGTATAAGGATGGTGCAGGATAAAGAACTGAACGTTCGTGTCATAAGTTTGCCTGGAGTTGTTTCCTTTGGCACTTTCCTAAAAGGAATCTCTAAGGGCTGAGTATCACTGACTGATGGAATTACAGTAATGTAGTCTGTATTACTAAATTTGGCTAAGGAAAACCTGGACAAGAGGTTTTAGGATAGAATAGGAAAGGAAAGAAAACATGTGAACATTGTTTTCAAAGAAGACGTTTCAAGACTTGCCCATAGGGAAGGTGAAAGGGTTTTGAAAAGTCAGAGAGTAGAAGACCAGACTGCCATGCACAATGATCTATTATTTATAAGGGCTTTTTTTTTTTTTTTTAGAACTTCCCTTAATTAGAAGAGACAAGATAGAAAAATGCTAAATTGTAAAATATCTTTCTAGGATATATTTGCCCCATTTTAGTGGGTTGTGTTATAGCCTTATTTATGACAGGACTGAGACCTGAGGTTAACCCAGAAATCTAACCAAGAAATAGATTCCTTATCCTTTTACCTCCACAAAGTACAGAGGAAAGGAGTTTTTAATTTCCTTGATTAGGACATTAAAATTCTGCTCAGAATGAACCAGTCTTTGCATAAGTCAGATAAGGCTTTTTATTCAAGATAGTTCTGTAAAGAAAGCTTAGCGTGCTTTTGAATTGTTTGCTTAATTGCTTTTTGTTGTTAAATAAAACTATATAGTGAGAGAATATCATTATTGGTTACTTTCCCTGGATTTATCAGTTCTGAGCAGCAATCCCTCCTTGGATGTGTTTTGGGGAGATGAATTCATATAGTTTTTGAGAGCAAGTGCCAAATTCTCATGATTAAATTGAGATAGAGATTGGGTGAGTCTTGGTAAGCTAATACTACAGCACTGAGATATTTTAAAAATCCAGCCAAATGGTATTCTTCATCATTCCCTAATCTCATCATTCCCTTCCTCATCATACCATCAACCACCTAACACATTGCCTTACGTTCATTCATTCAACAGGCACTTATTAAGCATTTCCTCTATGCCAGGCATTGTCTTGGACAATGGAAATATAAATATAAAAGAAATAGTTCTAGCATCAAGGATCTTACATTATATCAGGAGAAACAACATAAGCACAAATCAGTAACTCAAAATATATACAAAGATGGGGGAGGGAAGCATGTTCAGGATAAGCCTTAGGTAGGAAGGATTCACAGTGTTGAAAGGACCCGGAGATTCTCTGAGATAGAAGTGAGGAGGGAGGATATTACAGGTAAGTGAGCTAATCTGTGCAAATGCACAAATATGAGTGATATAATGTCATGAAGGAAAACAAGAAAAAACAACTGAACAACTTTCAGTCTATCAGTCAGTCAACAAGCATTTAGTCAGTGCTTGCTATGTTCTAGGGCTAGGCACTGTGCTAAGGCTATGGAGAAAGGTAAAAACTGTTCTGTTCTCAAGGAGTTTACATTGTAATATATGAGAGAACTATGTATATATAAGACATGCAAGGGAAAAAGGCAATCTCAAAGGGAAGGCTTTAGCATTTAAGGAGAAGTTTAACTAGAATACAATTTCCTAAAGCAGGCTATTGTGCAATAAAACTTGAAAGATAGGATGAAGAATGAGAAGATCCTCAAATGGCAAACAAATGAAGCTGTATTTTATTCTAGAGACAGCTGAGATCTAGTGGAACTTAGTGAGCAGGAGAGTGGCATAACCAATGCTGTCCTTTAGGGATGCCTGTTTAAAAACGGCCAAGTGGATGGATTGGAGAGGGCAGAGATTTGAGACATTTTAAGGAGTTATTTCAGTAGTCCTGATGAGAGATGATAACGACCTGAACTGAGTGGTGGTAATATAAGTTAAGACAAGGGGCCAGATATGGCAAAAATTTTTAGAGTTAGAATTTATTTGTTGTGGCAACTGATATAATATGGGGGAGATGAGGGAGACAGTAGAGTGAAGTTATGAACACGAATGGCTGGAAGAATAATGATGTCCTCAAGAGAAACAGCGAAGTTAAGAAGAAGGAAACATGGGGGTTAGTGAGAGGGAGAAAAGAATGAATTCTGTAATGGGCATACTGATTTTAATGTGTCTGTATAGTATCCAGTTAGATCTTTTCAACAGGCAATAGGTAATGTGGAACTGGGGCTCAGGAGATAGATACGTTGGATCTGTAAGTCTAGGAGTTACCACAGAGAGATGATAGTCGAATCCATGGGAGTTGATTTTCCAAAAAGAGTATATGCAAAGGGACAAGAACAGAGCTTTGTAGTTAAGCACCTGTGGGGACAGGATATAGAAGATTATCCAATGAAAGAAAAAGAAAAGAAGATAGAGAAGTAGGATGATAACCAGAAGACATCACATTTATGAAAATCCCTATAGAAAAGATCTCAGAGAGAATGATAAGTATCTAATGCTTCAGAGAGATAATAAAGATGGCAACAGAGAAGAAGTTATCTGAGTTTCTAATGAAAAGATTGTTGTAACTTTAAAGAGAGCAAGAGTGAAATTCCCTTGAATGGAAAAGATTGAGAAGTGATTGACAGCATTGAAAATAGATGCAAAGGTGTTTATCTGTGAAAGCTAAGGTAAATATAGGACAGAAAATAGCATATTATGTGTCATACGTTGTACTAAATGCTTTACAGTTATCTCATTTAACCTTCACAATCCTGGCAGATAGGTGCTATTATTATTCTCATTTTACAGATGAGAAAAATGAGGAAAACAAGTGACTTGTCCAGGGTCACATAGCTATTAAGTATCTGAGTCTAGATTTGAACTCAGTCTTCCTGAGTCCAGGGCCTGGTGTTCTATCCACTGAAGGAAATGGTAGGGTCAAGTGAATGTAATTTAAAAATGAGAGGGGATTGGATATGCTACTTGGCATGAAGAAAGGAACCATTAAATAAGAAAACCTTGCAAATTAAAGAGAGAAGGGGTGGTTGGGTTGGATTGAGGAGAAGAGTGTTAGTAAAGTATAGATGGAGAAGGAAGAAGATGAGATCAAGAATACCAGTCTAGGAGTCATTGTTCCTGAGAAAAGACTAGAAGTGTTTAGGAAAGGATAGGGGGAAATACTGAGGGGTTTTGAAATGTGTTAGAAGAAGCAGAAGAGAGAGAGGAAGAGGGAGAAAGGGAAGAAAGAAGGGAGGGAGGGACAAAATGAGGGAAAGAGAGGGGGGAGGGGGAAAGAGAGAGAAGGGCGGGAAAGATAACCTTGAGGAGAAAAGATTTACAACAACCACTACTCTGGGGACTGGGGTAAAGAGCCAGTTAGCAAAAATCCATCTCATAGATTTAAAGTTAGAAGGGATTTTGGCAATCATCTTGTCCAATGCCCTCATTTTACAGATAAAGAAAATGAGGACCAGGCAGTTTAAATGACATCCAAAGTTACATAGGCAAGAAGTGGCAGAGCATTGATACTGACCCAAAATACTTTGTACCAAGAACTTCTGTTCTTCTGACTGAAACATTCTGCGTCCCTGTAAAAAGATTATCTTGCTATAGTGAGTCCCCAGGTGAAATTACATAATTGTTAGTAGAACCAGGAAGTATGGTTGTATGGTTTTCTGCAGTATCATTCAGCAGAATGTGAAGATGAGTGGAAAATGTGAATGTTCAGAGTAATATAGGCTTGGATTTGGCAAGGTGTGAGTGACAGTAAGACAAATGAGCCATCAGGAGATCTTATAATAGAAGGTGGTTTATAGCCTGATATGTGGGACTGAGATTCAGAAGGGAATAAAATTAAGCCAGAAAATGCTCGAGTGACTGACAGAAAGGGATAAAAAGACTGGAGATCATGAATGACATGTGGAGAAAGATGAAAGGAAAGGGGAGTATAGTAAAAAAATTAAATTTAGAGAGTTCTTCATCATAAATAGAATGCTTTAGGGAAGTCCTGAGCAACATACAGCCCAGCAAAGCATGTTGGGCAGCTGTCATATGACCCATAGCAACGGGCCATATGTTGTGCAGTCCTGTTTTAGGATAATGGTAATGTGACTGAGGCTGAGTGAAAATGGGGTCAGAGGACTTGAGGAAGTTGATGACCTGGGAGATCAGCGTACTTGAAGTAGTATCTAGATGCGTATTGAAGTGCATGGTAAGTTCTTAATACATAGTTGGCTTGAATGTTATTTCACACACTTGAGTAGTTATTTACTAATTTGGTGTTTTAGGGAGCAAATAGAATCTTACATGATTCATTATATAGGAGAAAATTTAACTCATTCAAAATTATTTGACCCCAAAATTTTCATAGGTTTTCTTTGTTTGTTTTAGAGTTATATGAACTTTCAGATACTAAGTACCTTAATTTCACAGTCTAGGAAACCGAGGGCCCTCTCGTGCCATATTCTATTCAACCCACATTGATTAGCACAGTTCTGATTAGAGGGAGACAAAGTGAAGTAGATCCGTTTCCATACTGTCTTCTGTTTATATTGCATTTGACCCAAAGCATTTTTTGTTGTTCTTGAGAGTGTTTGGCAAGTTTCAATTTGTTCTGGACTTTGGTTTCCCAATACTACATATTCGTTACTCTTGTCTCTGGCCTCAATTAATGACCTTCTGATTCTATTTTTGGTGCATCCTTTTAAAAACAATCTTGAGTACTCTTTGCAGTTATATTGGGCATTTTAACTCCCCCCCCCCCCATTTTATTTATCAAGATTATTCTTTATTGAATTGGAAATATGGAAGTATGCCATCTTACTCAAAATAGCTTCACTTTAAGATCTCGAGTTAGATGATTTGTTCTTATTTTCTTGCATGTACCTGAAATCTGCTTTTGTTTTTTTAAAAAATGTTGAGTTTTTCAGAAATCATCCTGCTCATCATTTCTTATAGCACAATAGTATTCCATTACAATCCTATACCACAATTTGTTCAGCCATTCCCCGATTGATGGGTATCATCTCAATTTCCAATTCTTGACTACCACTCAAAAAGCTGCTATAAATATTTTTTCTACAAATAGATCCTTTTTCCTTTTTTAAAAAAATCTCCTTGGGATACAGACTTAGTAGTTGGATCAAAGGGTATACACAATTCTATAGCTCTTCAGGCATGTTTTGAATGGATTCTAAATGCAAATCAAAGCATACTAATTTTCACTTTATTTTTGGTTTTTTTTTTCTTAGTCTGTCTTTTCTTTCATTAAAGGACCAATATGGAATGTGTTTTGCATGATTGAACATGTATAACCTATATCAAGTTCTTTGCCATCTCAGGGAGGGGGAAAGAAAAGAGGGAGAGAATTTACAACTCAAAATTTAAAAAAAAAATGTTAAAAATGGTTTTTAGTTGTAATTGGGAAAAAATAAAAATTTGTTTTAAAAAAAATCTGGGGAAACTTTGTAAGGATACACAATGTTTGCTTTGGCCATCATTAACTCAAAAGTAACTATCAGATTTGCTCAAGGTTCCCAGCACTTCCACTTCATACCAATCAATTGGTGTTCATCAGAATAGGGAAGCATGACTATGAGGATTTGGAGATTTCATAGGGGTTAATAGACCAGCTACTCTTCCTTTATGCCTTGAATATTTGTTTCACAGCTGTAACATTTCTCTTGCCTATGTATGGAGTTTTTTCCCGAAAACAAATTGCACTCTCCCCACTAAGCTCCCTATAATCATCATAGAGTTTTAATCTCAGGGCAAGAGTCATCATGTTAGATTACTTGACTTTTGAATCTCAGGATTAATGTTAAATCCTCAGAATCCTATTGCTCCAAATGTATAAAATCATATGGGTTGAATTTGACAAAAAGAAAAGTACACTGGAAGCATTTAACTCCTGGTGAATGATATCTTGGACCTTTTTAGTATGATTATTCTTGCTTGAGGCCCTTCTGGAATGAAGGGGAATCAGGATTACATTAATATAATGCTTTCTTACTGAGAAGAGATGAAATTATATCTCATAGACTTCCTTTCAGAGGCAACAAAAATTCTTCCATCTTTCATTCTGCATTTTTATGAACCACCTACAAAATTTCAGTCACTGTTTTTCTATATAGAAAATGTCAATAATATATAATCAGCTGGGTGGATAGACAGATACAGATAAATGTGTAGTGATGGACAGATAGATAATGGATACTTAGATACATGATGATGGATGTATGATAGATGATAGATAAATAGATGTTATTAAGCATTTGTGTCATCTAGGATTAAAGTAGGATTTCAGGAGCATAAATAAAGCTATATGCTTAATTTCCATTGAAATTCTATCATAAATTAAATCATTTGTATTAATAGTTTTGTATTTTTAAAGTACCTCTAGCATATTTGATACAGCCAGATTTCAGCCGTTTTCACACTGATGCAATTTAATCAGGTTTTTTGATTGCTAAATGATTCTGCAGGAATGTTAATTTTTGATGAGAGTATTGTGAAATGGGGTATTTTTAGGGATGTGGGGGCCTGGAGTGGGTATGGATCTGGGCAAACAAAGCATTAATAAAAGGCACTAGATAAACATAGGACAGTGATGCCAAGAAAAGTTAGTGTGCTTTAGATTTTTGCCTACGACTAGCTAGTATTACCCTAATGAAATAGCCATATCTTTTTCTTTATTTGGTCCCTCTTTATATGTTTGAGGTACTATCAGAAACTTTCTTTTTACTCTCTGTAGAGGCCTCTTAGCAAAAGGTAGCTGTCTTACCTAATGGAAGTAGTGTAATCTGCTACGTCCCCATTGCCCTCATTCTCCCCAGCAGAAAAGATCAAAGCTTCTAGCAGTGGTGATGGATGATACTAGTCTGGGTTGACACCTTGAACTTTTCATTTTTCAAAACATATTCATGCCTATTATCTTGTTTTCTCCTTACAACAAATGTATGAGCCCTGGTATCATCAGTTGACTGACTTAGGTCACAGAGTGACTCAGGCAGTGATAGAGCAGTCTCAGAACACAGTTTGAATTGCAATTTGATGCTTTTCAACAAGAATACATTTTTTAAAAAAAGTAACAAAGGCAATTTTTCTGGTGTGTATTCTTAAAAAGTGAAAACCAGACTTATGTGTAGTTTTTAAATATTCACATATCGTACAATGATTGAATCATTTATTGAGTCAATGAGTATTTAGCTGCTATTAAGTTCTAGGTACTGAAGATTTAAGTGCCAAACTGAAAGAATTCCTATTCTAATGAATAAATTCATTATGAATATATTCAAGTTATAGAGACAGCAGACACATACAAAAATATATATATATAGCATAAATAAAATTATACATGTAGCATACACATGTATAATACATACAGTTATGCACATGAAACATACATATTTGTAACATGAATGTAAGTACAAGGAGTTAATGGGTGGTATGTGTTATATTGAGAATAAACCCATATATATATACACAGACACATAAGATTTGACTATTAAAAACTTTAATGAATAAGATGATATATAAATCCAAATAAGAGCAAACAAATCTCTTCTTGTCATGAGCAATCAATTTTTAGTGAGAGAATTCTCAAAGCATGGAAGTTCAAGCTTAGTTTCTGAGTGTTGCATCATGTAAATTGTTCTGATTTTTATGGGAAGGCAACACAATTTCTTCAACAAGATATTAGATTAGAATTCAAGAGAGAAAAGATCTATTCCTGTCTCCGACAGTTAAGAGTCTTTAGGGAAGTCATTTAACCTCTCTGTTTCTGCTGCTTTCCTACCATAGACGTTGCAAGGACAAATGAGCCAACATCTGTGAATCACTCTGAATTGCTTAGACAAGAATACTAAGTGGATACAAAGCAAAATTAATATTTCCCACAATGCACATTTACCTCATACTAAATGTGCAATGGGGAGCTTTCTCATTCATTATTTGAGCCCCCTTAAAATTCATTGAGAGTGATTTTAAGAATGTTTTCTCCCCCTTAACATACCATGACATTTAACAATGATTGATTATTTTTCTTTAAGGAGCAACTGAAATAACATTCTCTTTTTTCATTCATTATTTCTTTATTTTTAACATTCTTTTTAAAAAATCAAGTTCCAAATTCGCTGCCTTTCTCAAGCATTTCTACCACCCATTGAGAAGGCAAACAATATGATATTAATTATACATGTGAAACCATACAAAACACAATCCCATATTGGCCAGGTTGCAAAGTGGCAAGAAAAAGTGAAAAAAAATATTCTTCAGTCTGCATTGAGTTAATCACTTCTTTCTATGCAAGTGTATAGCATTTTTTTTTTTTATCATGAGTCCTTCAGAATTATCTTGGAGATAAGAGTAGCTAAATCTTTCACAGTTGATCATCCTCACAGTTAAAATATTATTATGATATACAATTTTCTGCTGGTCCTACTCATTTCACTTTCCATCAGTTCATAAAGATTTTCCAAGATTTTCCTGAAGTCATTCTTTTCATCATTTCATATAGATAGCACGATAGTATTCCATTATATTTATATAACACAACTTGTTCAGTCATTCCTCAACTGATGGACATGACCTCAATTTCCAATTATTTGCCACCACAAAAAGAGCTGCTATAAATAATTTGTGTATGTATACATACATACATACATACAACTTTGAGTACTACTACCTTATATTTATCAGATTGGCTAACATGACAGAAAAATGAAGTGGCAAATGCTTGAAGGCATATGGAAAAATTGGGACATTAATGAACTGTTGCTGGAGTTGTAAACTGGTCCAATTATTCTAGAGAACAATTTTGAATTATGCCTAAAGAAGTATAAAGCTGGGCATAACCTTTATACCAGCCATACCATTATTAAGTCTGTATCCCAAAGATAGCAAAGAAAAAGTAAAAGATATATA
>JAQQSV010002573.1:0-12589 GCA_028646515.1 Pseudochirops corinnae
TATTACTACTTACTACTACTATTGCTACTTACTACTACTACTACTATTAGTACTACTACTACTACTACTTACTACTATTACTACTTACTACTACTATTGCTACTTACTACTACTACTACTTACTACTATTACTACTTACTACTGCTACTTACTACTATTACTACTTATTACTACTACTACTACTAATTACTACTATTGCTACTCACTACTCCTACTACTATTACTACTACTACTACTGTTTGCTACTTCCACAACAACTACCACCACCACTCTACTAGCATTTATGTAGTATATTAAAGTTTGTAAATGATGATTTATTTCATCTTATTTGATACTCACAACACTCCAGGTCAGGGGACAAGAAATATTGTTATCTATATTTTGCAGAAGAATATATCTATATCTGAGAGAGATTTATTGACTGGCTCAAGGTAGCACAGCTACTAAGAGTCTGAGGTCAGATTCATAATCTGGTGTCCTTGAGTTCACCCAATATCAGTAAGACACCTAATATGGCTATATAACTCAATTATTACCACATCTGTTTGTAACTGAGGGGAAAATAAAATTATAAGCCAGGAGAACTGAACATTTTGTTAAACTGGAAGACCAGGAAGTTTAAGGGACTTTGACATGCATATTGAAGTACCCAAATATAAGGGCAAGGATAAAAGGAGGAAGAGGAAGAATGGATCAACATGTACTCAGGGGATATATGGAGTCTTTGTTCAGATGACTTCCAAAGCTGTGATTGAGTGATTCCATGGACACTGCAATCTGTGAGGAGCAATAAAATATGTTTATATGGAAATAGATTTTCTAGTTGGACTTAAAACTTGGCACAATATACATAGTTTTATTACTTGGCTCACTGAAGAAATCAAAATTGATATGTTCCTATTATAAACAACTCAAAAGCTTTGACCTCTCCTTATGTACATGTGTCTGGAACAATACCTTTGTATGCTCAGTATATAGCCCAATGCATAGCACATAGTAGATTATTAATAAATTCTTTTTTCATTAATTTAGTCACAACATATAAACCTGACAGGACTGGGTATCTCATTCTATTCTTTCACTAACCAAATTAGCATATTTATTTGAGCTTTGCTTTATTAATTTCATTCTTCAAATTATTATTCTAAAAGCTTGATATTAGACTGTTATAAGGCTGTGATAGCATAAATACTGCAAAGAAACTATAATTTACCTGTATGGACACCCCTATTAGTATGGCTACTAAACACTCCAAGTTTTACCATTATATGATATTTTCATATCTGACTTTTCATTGATGTTTCAGGGAATCCATCCAATGTACTAGAATATTTCTTTTTTCTTATTTTGAAGGTACAAGTATACTACTCAAGCAGAACAGTCCATTCTCTCTCTCTGTCTCTCTGTCTCTCTCTCCCTCAGTGGAGAAGGTTACCTTCTCCTTCCCCATAGGACTCTTGTCCCCAAGAAATGAGTTTGGGGTGTTGGTCTGTCTTGGTTGTCCCTCTCAGTTTTAGACAGGTTATAGAATCCCCAGACTCCAGAGCTTGATCCATGGAAAACTTGGAACGAAAATAATTGACTGATTGACTAACTGACTGAGGAGACTGCCAGCTCAGCAGGAAAGCCCTGAGAAGCCAAAGTAATAGAACACAAGCCCAGTCAGACTTTAGATTTGGAACAAAGTTGGACTGATGCTATATAGGATCTGAACCAAACTGTGAACCTAATCCCTCTCCCTTCTCTAGAGAGTGTGTGTGGGAAATTATGACCCCAGGTGTTGAAGGGGATATTTGTATGATTTGAAGTCTTTTTAAAGATCTTTGAAATATTTTTTGGTGAAAGCCAATCTGATTGTTAAGTGGTAAATGAAATTGCAATGCTGGGTAACCTCAAAAAGTAAGCCATAAAAGCAGTGGGGGCTTGAACCAATGGCAGATATAAGACACCCACAAAATCCCTTAAAGATACTGAAGAAACTTGAGCAAGGGGTGGAAAAGTAACATACCTGGTGTTTAGGCAGTTAAAGCCAGAAAATTACTGTTAAACTGACAAGTGGAAACATTAGGTACAAAATAAAAGTGAAGACTATGTAACTATGTTATTTTCAAGTCATTTTTGTCACTTCTAACACTTTACGACCTCATTTGGGGTTTTCTTGGCAAAGAAAACTGACGTAGTTTGCCAATTCATTCTCCAGCTCATTTTAGAGATGAGGAAACTGGGACAAACATAGTTGAGTGACTTGCCCAGGGTCACACATTTGGTAAATACCTGAGGGCAGATTTGAGTTGAGTTCTTACTAACTCCAGGCAGCCAGCGTTCTATCCACTCTACCACCTACTTGCTCTGTAACTATAATTTGGGGCTCAATGATGTTAGTATAGGACTTGGGTTTTTCAGATGATTGAGAAAAAGTTAGTTTACTGAGACAATCAAAGCCATTTATTATAAGTTTCTTCTCCCTTTTCCTACATCTCACAACAACTAAGCATGCACCATTCTCATTTCCTTTCGTGGAGTAAAATCTGGAGTCTGATTTAAACTCAATCCTTTCTTGACAAATGCCATTCATTAGTCAATTATAGTTTCCATGACCTGTAATAAACTCATCTTGTTTATATTAATTATCTCAAGCTTGGATAATATATTTAATACTTAGCACAGGTTTGATTTCCTTTCTTAGAGGAAATATTATTTTATTTTTTTCTCTGTCATAGAAAAAAGTATACTATGCAAGCAATGTCTGTAGAGATAGAAATATTCTGGTCAGTCATTCTCATAGTTTTTATGAGGTCAAATTCATTTTAACAAGCCAACTTTGTTTTCCATATTTTAAACATAATATAGAATGTCTCCCATATTTTCATGGTATAATTAAATAAATAAATGTCATTTTTGCTTCTTTAATACTTCAAAACTGAAGGATTTAGTTAATGTAAATATATAGATACATATATAGATAAGATATAGCTATAGATAGTTATACAAGCAAATTGATACAAATAACAATTCCACAATGACTAAATTTTATCCTTTGTGGTGCCATTTTGGCTACAGCTATATTTTTCATTTTTTTTTTTTTAGGGGGGAAGGCAGAGCAATTGGGTTAAGTGACTCGCCCAAGGTCACTCAGCTAGTAAGTATGTTAAGTGTGTGTGGTTGGATTTGAACTGAGGTCATCCTGACTCAAGGACCAGTGCTCTATTCACTGTGCCACCTAGCTATTCCATACAGCTATTTTTAAAAGCAAATTCTTTGCCCTGTTATGGACATTCAAATGTGCATTTTATTCATTAATTCAATAATCTTCCTTTAAATTCCTACTTTGTGCAATGCAGTGTGCTGAATGTTAGGGAGAAAACCCAGATGATTAAAAAAAAACCCAATAAACTGATGAAAAAAATGAATTCAAACATAGGAAATTTCAGATAACTTTATAGAGTCAATAGGACTTGAGCTTCCAAGAACCAGCCTTCTGTGGAAATGACTTATCTTACTTCACCTCTATAAGAATGAATAAAAAGGTGAAGAAAGAGATAAACAGAGAAGTATCTCTGATTGATTACTTATGATATATGAATGAAGTGCTCAGGTGTCTAGTAAAGAAGGTATTGAGTTTCTAAAATCATAGAACAATAGATTTAAAGCTGGAAGGCATCTTGCGGTTATCTACTTCAACTCTCTTATTTTAAGTATTAGAAAACTGAAACCGAAAGAAATTAAGTGACTTTCTTCAGTCATATAACTACCAAATGGCAGAACCAAGATGTTGGGTTTATTTTTTTTTCCAGTTAATATTCTTTTGAACTGAATTGTTGAAGTGATATTAATTAAAAGTAACACCTATGTAAACATGTCCCCTATGAGAGATCCCCAGGGGCACAAGCTTGGAGTAGTAAAAGAAATTGAATGGATAGGTGGGTGTGCTTGGCTGGGTAAGGAAGGAAGAGAATATTAATTGCTGAGAGAATCATAAGGGAATTAAGCTGGTAGAACATAATGACTATGGGGTAGATGGCCTCCAGGGAGAATAAGTCTTGAATGAGATTATTGAAGAAGTTAGGCTTCAACCAAAAGCTAAACCAACTATAATTAGTTTTTAGAGATTTTACTTTAGATCCAAAACATTTAGAATGAAGGGAATCCACAAAGTGAAGCTAAGAATTTTCAGTTGGGTTGATAGAAGTTCCTAATAAAAGTAATGGGTAGTTAGGTGGTGCAGTAGATAGAGTACTGAGACTTATGTTAGGAACACATCTTTCTGAGTTCAACTTCAGCATTAGACAAATACTAGCTGTGTGACCCTGGGCAAGTCACCTTACCGTTTATACTTTATCTGTAAAATGAACTAGATAAGGAAATACCAAACCACTTCACCATCTTTACCAAGAAAACCCCTAATAGCATCACCAAAAGTCAGACCTGACTGAAAATGACTGAACAATAAAAAAAAAAGTAAGGAAAGCTATTTCCACATCACTAAAAGAAACCATGAAGTCCAAGAGAGGAATTATGAGATTACAGAAGTTGAGAACTGGAATTCAAGACATCAGTGGCCATCTAGTCTAATCCCTTCATAAAAGCATTCATCAGTATAACCTAAGCAGCAAGTGATCTTACAACCTCTAATTAAAGACTTTCAAGGACAGGGAACCTCCCATCCTTTGAGGAAAGCCATTCATTCATACTACTTCTGTACAGCTCTAATCTTGTAGTGGGTTTTCCTGGCATCGCAGCTAAACTTGCCTCTTTGTAACATCTGCTCTTAGGTCATGGTTCAGTTCTTTGCAGCCAAACAGAAAAACTATATTTCTTCCCCCACAATACTTTAAGATATTTAAAGGTAGAACTTTTGGAGTTGAGAAGTGGAAAGTTGTTTCCTTTTTTGATCTTGAGAACAAATGAAATTAGAACTTTAAAAAAATATATTAAGACTCAATCCTACAAAAACTACATGAAAACAAGAAGACCAAAATGGACAACGAAGTATCTTTCTGGCTTGCTTTATAAGCAGGTTAGTTATTTACAGAGAACCAGATGTGGAATACTATTTGAGAACTATCAGGAATCTGTTCAAAAATAAAATTGGAAAAAAAGAAGTTCCAATAAAGGTAGGCTCCCATAGCCACAGAAATCTGAATCTATCTCATGGGGACTTCCACATCTATTATCATTCAACTGAGATGAAATTGAAACCAAATGACACCAGGCATAAGATCTGGAAGATGGAGTTCCATCAGAACATTGGGGGTAGGGCAAAAGGGACTGAGAAAGATGCAGTGTTTGCTTACCATGCCTTCAAAGGCAAAACCAGGTTCAACTTTCACAACTTCTGTCACTTTTTCTTTTGTGTTATTCAAAACTTCTTCATGTTTTCTTAAAGTAATTTATAATAAAAATAAATGGAGCAAAGAAACAACAAGAAAAAATACCCTTCAAAAATAAGAATAGTTAAGTACTAATTTTGGAGCTAATCCTAATACTTTGGAGCCATGAGAAGTTACTTAGTTCAATAATAGTCCTCACTTTTGTGTTTTATACATTTCTCCAAAAAATTGCAAAGAAATCTCGTATGATCCATTGCATTTAAAAGCATACAGTATTTAAAACAATGATTGATATTGTTACATTTTATATGGCAATTTACATTTTATATCACTTTAAAATAATTATCTCATATGATGCTCAAAAAAATTGAAAATTCATAAAAGGACATCATGTCCTCTTATTGTTTCAAATTATTTTCTATAGGACTAATCAGATTAGATACTCAAGAGTAACGTCAAATCTAAGAACTGAGTTCATAGCTGCCAATGACTCTGTCAAGAATCCAGATGGTGCTTCTGGAAGAATATTTCCCATTAACTTGGCATCTGTGAATGCCATCATAGGTGATGGATGGCAGAGGCTGTGAATAGTTCTGATCACACAATGAGCTTGAAATAATGTCATTATTTTGGCATCAAATAAATCACATAGGAAAATATGATAATAAAAGAGCAACTTTTTAAAAAAATAACTTTCTATTTACTACATATAGTAATTTAATAGCAGTAGAACAAATAATTAAATGTATCACAACATTATCTTATACACATCTACCCTAATTTGAAAGTATCCCAAACCCTTTAATGATCCCATGAAACTCCCCATTGTCTAAGGGCTGATCGAGGCACATATTTTTAACTTAAGGTAGGGAAAGGAATATTATGAAGGCTTTTATCATTATCAACAAGTAATGTAAAATGTGGATTTACTGAGCAGATGTCCTCAATGACATTGTTTTAGCAGTCTGTCCTAAAAATAGCTCACAAACCTTGGTAGTTTGTTGAATTGCACCAAAGGGACACAACAGTCATGTTGTCTGATACTTAGACCACCAACACAGATCCCAATTAGTTCCAATTTAATAGCAGTTTATGTAACATGCCCTGGTCTAGTGGGGAGTGATTTGAACTGAGAACACCAATTCATTTAGAATTGGCCACCAAAACGTCAACAGATGGTAGCAATGTTCACTTAAAACCCATCTGGGCTGGATTTCAAAGAATGACCTAAAGGTGAAAGATTCAGTGTTTCTACTAATTTCCCCAATAAATATTGCATCTGTTGGGTGGTGAGGGTAGGGGGCACTTTGATAGTACATTTATGGGACATCTTTTCAACAGAGCCATGTCAAGAATTTGTCACACCATTTGTATATCAGGTCTATAAGTCAAATTACTGTACTTCTTCCCTCTGAGGCTATGTTGAAAGAGGTCAAATATAAAAATAATACATAGGTATTTTAATGAACTCTCTCATTTTGTATGTCAGTTTTCAAAGTGATCACTCTAGGAAACCTTCAAATAAAAATCAGCTCATAACAATTTGGGCTACATTGAGGGCCTCTTGACAATACTGTATGAAATATTTATTTAACTATCACATAGAAATTACATAGATAATTGTTCTTTCCTCTGCCAAGCTATATGCTTAGAAGCATTTTTTTTTAAAAAAAGCTGTTTACAGGTCTTGTTTAAAGTAGAGTGACTAAGTGATTATATTTAGATTTTTATCTTTTTAAAAACTATTTCATAGTGAGGATTTTTTAACATCTTATTTCCAAACAAAGCCTTTTTTTCTCTCTACTCTCTGGAAAGTCATCCCTCAAAATTAATAAGTATTATATGTAATGGGGATAAATTAGAAGCATTTCCAATAAGATCAGGGGTGAAACAAAGATGTTCACTATCACTCCTCATATTCAATCTGGTACTAGAAATTTGAGCAGTAACAATTAGAGAAGAAAAAGAAATCAAAGGAATCAAATTAGGCAAAGAAGAGACTAAGCTCTCACTCTTTGCAGATATGATGATATACCTGGAGAATCCTAGAGAAGCAAGTAAAAAACTTCTTGAGACAATAAATAAATTTAGCAAAGTTGCAGGATATAAAATAAACCCACATAAATACGTGGTATTCCTATATATTTTTAAAGAAGTCCAACAGCAAGATATATTAAGAGAAACCCCATTTAAAGTTATTGTTGGCACTATAAAATATTTGGGAATCTACCTGGCAAAACAAACCCAGGACCTATATGAACACAACTACAAAACGCTTTTCACACAAATAAAGTCAGATCTAATTAACTGGAAAAAACATCAATTGCTGATGGCTGGGTAGAGCTAATATAACAAAAATAACAATTTTACTTAAATTAAATTACATATTTAGGGCCATACCAATCAATCTACCAAAAAATTACTTTATATAGCTAGAAAAAATAGTAACAAAGTTCATTTGGAAGAACAAAAGGTCTAGAATATCAAGGCAATTAATGAAAAGAAATGCTAGGGAAGTTGGCTTAGCCATAGCAGATTTTAATCTGTACTATAAAGCAGCAGTCATAAAAACTACTTGGTACTGGCTGAGGAATAGAGCAGTGGATCAATGGAACAGATTGGGTACAAAAGACTCAGTAGTCAATGACTATAGTGATATATTGTTTGATAAACCCAAAGACTCCAGTTTTGGGGATAAGAACTCATTATTTTCAAAAACTGCTGGGAAAACTGGAATATAGTATGGCAGAAACTGGGCATAGACTATCATCTAACACCATAAACCAAAATCAAGTCTACATGGGTACATGATCTAGGTATAAAGGCTGATACTGTAAAGCAATTTGGGGAAGCAAGGAATCAGTTACCTGTCAAATTTGTGGAGAAGGGAAGACTTTATGACCAAACAAGAGTTAAAGAGCATTACAAAATGCAAAATGCATAATTTTGATCACATTAAATTGAAAAGTTTCTGTACAAACAAAGCCAATGTAACCAAGGTTAAGAGGGAAGTGGGAAATTGGGAAAGAATTTTTACAACCAGTGTCTCTGATAAAGGCCTCATTTCTAAAATATACAGGGAATTGAGCCAAATCTATAAGAATACAAGGAATTCCCCAATTGATAAATGGTCAAAGGATATGAATAGGCAATTTTCAGAGGTAGAAATTAAAGATATCTATAAGCATATGAAAAAATACTCTAAATCACTATTGACTGAAAAAAATGCAAATCAAAACAACTTGGCATACCATATCTCACCAGTCAGATTGGCTAAGATGACAAAACAGGGAAATGACAAATGCTGGAGGTGATGTGGAAAAATTGGAACACTAATGTATTGTTGGTGGAGTTGTGAACTGATTCAACCATTCTGGAGAGCAATCTGGAACTATGCCCAAAGGGCTATAAATAGTTGCCTACCCTTTGACCCATAATACCCCTTCTAGGGTCGTATTTCAAAGAGATCATAGAAGTGGGAGGAAGACTCATATGTACAAAAATATTTATTGCAACTCTCTTTGTGGTGGAAAAAAAACCTAGAAATTAAGGGGATTCCCATCAATTGGGTAATGGTTAAACAAATTGTGTTATATGAATGTAATGGAATACTATTTTGCTATTAGAAATAAGGAGCAGATGGACTTCATAATTACCTGGAGAGGCATATACAAACTGATGCTAAGTGAGAAGAGCAGAACCAGGAGAAATTTGTACAAAATGACAGAAACAAAGTATGTGTGACAACCAACTTTGACAAACTGGACTCTTCTCAGCAACGCAAGATTATAAGACAACTCTAAAAGATTCAGGATGGAAGGAGATATTTACTTTCAGAGAAAGATCAAGAAAGAACAGAGTTTAAATACAGACTGAAGCAAACTACCTGCTCACTTTCTTTTTCATGTTTGGTTTTGTTTCCTCTTCCCATTGTTCATTCCAACAGTTACAACCCTTCTATACAACCAGACTAATGTCCAATGTGAAAGTTTTTGCAGATCCTATACTTGATTGCATGCCGCTATTGGGGGGAGGGGGAGGGTGGAGAGAAAATTTGAAACTCAAGGGACTGTGGAACTGAGTCTTGTAAACTAAAAGTAAACAAAGAAATCAATAAAAAATTAATATAAACAAAGAAAAAGGGAAATATTGTTGAGTAAAATGTCATAAAGTGCAAAAATAAAAGCAGAGAGCTATATTCTTAGTCTTCTAGCACTCTGAAGAGGAAATGACATACATCTTTATCATCTCTTCATTGGGACTTTTTTATGAGGCATAGGGAAGCTAGATGTCATCCTGGATAGACCACCAGACTGGGAGTCGGAAAATTTGAGTTTAAATCATGCCTCAGATACTTCCCAATGGTGTGGCCCTAAGCAAGTCATTTAACTTGTCTGTCTGAGTTCCCTCATTTGCAAAATGGGAATAATAGCACCTTCTTCCCAGGATTGTTGTGATAATCTAATGAGATGTTATTTGCAAAGTTCTTCGGAAACCTTAAAATGCTATATAAATACTTCTTATTATAATTATTATTGTTTATTATGCTATTCAGTTTTGTTGGAGGGCGTTTATATTTCTTATTCTTTCCATTCACATTGTTCTAGACGTTATTTGTTTCTGATATCATAGTAATATTCTGTTAAGCTATTAGACTACAATTTTCTTAGCATGATCAAAGTTTGAATATTGACTTTGTTACTCGAAAATGTGCTATTATGATCTTTTTTTTGTGTATGGTCCTTTCTTCTACCTTTGGCCTCCTTAGAATTTATACCTAGAACTGTGATCTCTAAATCAAAGAATATGAACACTTTAAGCACTAAAAATGAGTTTTAACAGAAGATATCTTGAAAGAATTTCATTATTCCCATAAGTGCCTCTTTCAATTTTATTGTAATGCTCATTATTCATTGACATATTTGAAATGGGATATTTATAGATAAATAAATGTATTGTACTTACAGGTAAAACAATAGACTTAATAACTTTCATATATTTAAATGTATTTCAAACAAAAACATCCTTACTACATCCTCTGTTGATGGCCAAAGATAACCCAGTTGTCTTTGATAATAACACATAATTTAATGTCATTGTTAGGGCTTATCATCATAGTTATTCTCAAATGCTCTAAATGGTGTACTCTCTGCATCATTAGTTAATCCTACCACATAGTCCTTTGGGAATACAGTTATGTTATCATTTCTAGTTACAATTCCTTCTAGCAGAAACCATACAAGTTTATTGAAATGATTTGATGTGTGAAGGTTGAGAAGACAACCCACATTGTCACTGTGAATAACTACGGCTTGATTGCATGAAATGTTTGACTCACTTTATCTCATCGTAACAAGGTGAAGTGCTTTTGAGCATGAGCTCTCTGACCCTCTCAGGATTTACGATTTGTTCACTGAGACTGGCGAAACAGACTCATTCACATATATTATACAACTGGATAAAGTCAAACAGGAGACAAAAATCATAAAAAAATATATGTCTTAAACATGATATAACTAGCTATCTTATACTATATTTCAAGACTTACAAAATTAATATTTTTCAACCTTTTTATTTTTATGGAGAAGAAAAACAGAATATATGCCATTAATTTATAAAAGCCTTCCCAAAATTTTATTTCTATATTACAATGTAAAAGAGAGAATGGTATAGTGGGTAGTGTAGAAGCCTTGGAAAAAGTATGAACTGAAATCTAGTCCTGCTTCTAATGCACACTAGCTATGTAGCCATTGACAAATCGATTAAGTTTAAGGTGTCAGTTATCTTGTGTAATTTTAGTCATTTTCTTGTTGTGTCTACTTTTAGAAAGTGGGCTTTATGAGGAAAGAGAATTGATCAGTTCCAGTTAAATACTTAAAAAGAATTTTTTTTGGTCATCTATTTTTCTATAATGAAACACTTTTCTGCCATTGTTACCAATATGTCGATGAAAACTATGACAATAAGAATAAGAAAATGCTTTCTCTTTCAATGTCTCTGCTCTACTTATTGTTTGGCATTTACCTTTTATTTTATCTTCAATATATAGTGTCCCATTCCTTTTGAGCTAACTTTCACTGTAATATCTCACTATGAGATCCAATCTATCTCTGAACATTATGAAATCCTTTAAGATATATATTAGACTAATGCTTGGTTGTATTTCTTTCTTATTTTTTCTAAAATTTATTGATTTATTCTGAACTTGAGAAATAAAATAAACATTTCTGTAACATAGTAGAATAGTTAGAAAAGAAGATTGCACATGGAACTGTAAATCAGTTATGTAAAAAATGCTATTCCTTTTAAATATATAATAAAATATTAATGTAAATTTCTTTTTTTTCTTCAACCCCCACTCAAAGTAGACATGGGTTACCATTACACAATACACACACATACACACACACACACCACACACGTGTGCATACACACAGTATTTCTATACTTCTATTTATCATTTATTTCTCTGGATGCAGAGAGCATCTTCCGTCTTGTTATTGAAGATTCCAGTCACTCCCTACCAACGTTCACATTATTTCTACCTTAGCAGTGAAATACTGTTTATTTGATGGAATCAAATGCAGAACATTTCTTCTTGTCCCATTCTCCATCTCTTGAATTATGAAATTATTAATTAGGTAATCAAGAATTGATCAGAGATTTCTTTATTTATCAGAGTAAAACCTCCAGCAAATGTGTAGATAGTTGTGACATCACTACTACATAATACTGTTATGCCTCTGTGGTTTATGTATTCATCATCTCTTTTCTTCTTCCGCTCAAATAAGCAATAGTATGGCACAATCATGATAACATTGTGAGTTATCATGGGAGTTCACAAATGATTTTAAATAATTTTTATGTAATGCAAGTACATAAAATATACCATATATATTAATATATAAATACATAAAATGCTTTACAAATCTTAAGCTCTATATAAATATTACCTACCATTATGCAAGTTACTTTATCTATTTGCTTTGATTCTTATCTCAATATTCTCTACCATGTGTCTCCCTTATTTTTATATAGATACAGTTTCTTAATTCTCCATAAAGCATACCACTCTTGCTCAATGCCACCTTATTGAAGGGGTTGACCTTATGTTTCTTTCCACCATTTAAAAAAATGTTGAAATATTTTTTAATCTTGAGAAAGTAAGAAAGTATAGTAACCAGGTTTCTAATGCAGGATTAACTAAACACTCATTCAAACATAAATGTAGAGACATATATATATATATATATATATAT
>JAQQSV010002573.1:12689-25079 GCA_028646515.1 Pseudochirops corinnae
ATGGAGAATTAAGAAACTGTATCTATATAAAAATAAGGGAGACACATGGTAGAGAATATTGAGATAAGAATCAAAGCAAATAGATAAAGTAACTTGCATAATGGTAGGTAATATTTATATAGAGCTTAAGATTTGTAAAGCATTTTATGTATTTATATATTAATATATATGGTATATTTTATGTACTTGCATTACATAAAAATTATTTAAAATCATTTGTGAACTCCCATGATAACTCACAATGTTATCATGATTGTGCCATACTATTGCTTATTTGAGCGGAAGAAGAAAAGAGATGATGAATACATAAACCACAGAGGCATAACAGTATTATGTAGTAGTGATGTCACAACTATCTACACATTTGCTGGAGGTTTTACTCTGATAAATAAAGAAATCTCTGATCAATTCTTGATTACCTAATTAATAATTTCATAATTCAAGAGATGGAGAATGGGACAAGAAGAAATGTTCTGCATTTGATTCCATCAAATAAACAGTATTTCACTGCTAAGGTAGAAATAATGTGAACGTTGGTAGGGAGTGACTGGAATCTTCAATAACAAGACGGAAGATGCTCTCTGCATCCAGAGAAATAAATGATAAATAGAAGTATAGAAATACTGTGTGTATGCACACGTGTGTGGTGTGTGTGTGTGTATGTGTGTGTATTGTGTAATGGTAACCCATGTCTACTTTGAGTGGGGGTTGAAGAAAAAAAAGAAATTTACATTAATATTTTATTATATATTTAAAAGGAATAGCATTTTTTACATAACTGATTTACAGTTCCATGTGCAATCTTCTTTTCTAACTATTCTACTATGTTACAGAAATGTTTATTTTATTTCTCAAGTTCAGAATAAATCAATAAATTTTAGAAAAAATAAGAAAGAAATACAACCAAGCATTAGTCTAATATATATCTTAAAGGATTTCATAATGTTCAGAGATAGATTGGATCTCATAGTGAGATATTACAGTGAAAGTTAGCTCAAAAGGAATGGGACACTATATATTGAAGATAAAATAAAAGGTAAATGCCAAACAATAAGTAGAGCAGAGACATTGAAAGAGAAAGCATTTTCTTATTCTTATTGTCATAGTTTTCATCGACATATTGGTAACAATGGCAGAAAAGTGTTTCATTATAGAAAAATAGATGACCAAAAAAAATTCTTTTTAAGTATTTAACTGGAACTGATCAATTCTCTTTCCTCATAAAGCCCACTTTCTAAAAGTAGACACAACAAGAAAATGACTAAAATTACACAAGATAACTGACACCTTAAACTTAATCGATTTGTCAATGGCTACATAGCTAGTGTGCATTAGAAGCAGGACTAGATTTCAGTTCATACTTTTTCCAAGGCTTCTACACTACCCACTATACCATTCTCTCTTTTACATTGTAATATAGAAATAAAATTTTGGGAAGGCTTTTATAAATTAATGGCATATATTCTGTTTTTCTTCTCCATAAAAATAAAAAGGTTGAAAAATATTAATTTTGTAAGTCTTGAAATATAGTATAAGATAGCTAGTTATATCATGTTTAAGACATATATTTTTTTATGATTTTTGTCTCCTGTTTGACTTTATCCAGTTGTATAATATATGTGAATGAGTCTGTTTCGCCAGTCTCAGTGAACAAATCGTAAATCCTGAGAGGGTCAGAGAGCTCATGCTCAAAAGCACTTCACCTTGTTACGATGAGATAAAGTGAGTCAAACATTTCATGCAATCAAGCCGTAGTTATTCACAGTGACAATGTGGGTTGTCTTCTCAACCTTCACACATCAAATCATTTCAATAAACTTGTATGGTTTCTGCTAGAAGGAATTGTAACTAGAAATGATAACATAACTGTATTCCCAAAGGACTATGTGGTAGGATTAACTAATGATGCAGAGAGTACACCATTTAGAGCATTTGAGAATAACTATGATGATAAGCCCTAACAATGACATTAAATTATGTGTTATTATCAAAGACAACTGGGTTATCTTTGGCCATCAACAGAGGATGTAGTAAGGATGTTTTTGTTTGAAATACATTTAAATATATGAAAGTTATTAAGTCTATTGTTTTACCTGTAAGTACAATACATTTATTTATCTATAAATATCCCATTTCAAATATGTCAATGAATAATGAGCATTACAATAAAATTGAAAGAGGCACTTATGGGAATAATGAAATTCTTTCAAGATATCTTCTGTTAAAACTCATTTTTAGTGCTTAAAGTGTTCATATTCTTTGATTTAGAGATCACAGTTCTAGGTATAAATTCTAAGGAGGCCAAAGGTAGAAGAAAGGACCATACACAAAAAAAAGATCATAATAGCACATTTTCGAGTAACAAAGTCAATATTCAAACTTTGATCATGCTAAGAAAATTGTAGTCTAATAGCTTAACAGAATATTACTATGATATCAGAAACAAATAACGTCTAGAACAATGTGAATGGAAAGAATAAGAAATATAAACGCCCTCCAACAAAACTGAATAGCATAATAAACAATAATAATTATAATAAGAAGTATTTATATAGCATTTTAAGGTTTCCGAAGAACTTTGCAAATAACATCTCATTAGATTATCACAACAATCCTGGGAAGAAGGTGCTATTATTCCCATTTTGCAAATGAGGGAACTCAGACAGACAAGTTAAATGACTTGCTTAGGGCCACACCATTGGGAAGTATCTGAGGCATGATTTAAACTCAAATTTTCCGACTCCCAGTCTGGTGGTCTATCCAGGATGACATCTAGCTTCCCTATGCCTCATAAAAAAGTCCCAATGAAGAGATGATAAAGATGTATGTCATTTCCTCTTCAGAGTGCTAGAAGACTAAGAATATAGCTCTCTGCTTTTATTTTTGCACTTTATGACATTTTACTCAACAATATTTCCCTTTTTCTTTGTTTATATTAATTTTTTATTGATTTCTTTGTTTACTTTTAGTTTACAAGACTCAGTTCCACAGTCCCTTGAGTTTCAAATTTTCTCTCCACCCTCCCCCTCCCCCCAATAGCGGCATGCAATCAAGTATAGGATCTGCAAAAACTTTCACATTGGACATTAGTCTGGTTGTATAGAAGGGTTGTAACTGTTGGAATGAACAATGGGAAGAGGAAACAAAACCAAACATGAAAAAGAAAGTGAGCAGGTAGTTTGCTTCAGTCTGTATTTAAACTCTGTTCTTTCTTGATCTTTCTCTGAAAGTAAATATCTCCTTCCATCCTGAATCTTTTAGAGTTGTCTTATAATCTTGCGTTGCTGAGAAGAGTCCAGTTTGTCAAAGTTGGTTGTCACACATACTTTGTTTCTGTCATTTTGTACAAATTTCTCCTGGTTCTGCTCTTCTCACTTAGCATCAGTTTGTATATGCCTCTCCAGGTAATTATGAAGTCCATCTGCTCCTTATTTCTAATAGCAAAATAGTATTCCATTACATTCATATAACACAATTTGTTTAACCATTACCCAATTGATGGGAATCCCCTTAATTTCTAGGTTTTTTTTCCACCACAAAGAGAGTTGCAATAAATATTTTTGTACATATGAGTCTTCCTCCCACTTCTATGATCTCTTTGAAATACGACCCTAGAAGGGGTATTATGGGTCAAAGGGTAGGCAACTATTTATAGCCCTTTGGGCATAGTTCCAGATTGCTCTCCAGAATGGTTGAATCAGTTCACAACTCCACCAACAATACATTAGTGTTCCAATTTTTCCACATCACCTCCAGCATTTGTCATTTCCCTGTTTTGTCATCTTAGCCAATCTGACTGGTGAGATATGGTATGCCAAGTTGTTTTGATTTGCATTTTTTTCAGTCAATAGTGATTTAGAGTATTTTTTCATATGCTTATAGATATCTTTAATTTCTACCTCTGAAAATTGCCTATTCATATCCTTTGACCATTTATCAATTGGGGAATTCCTTGTATTCTTATAGATTTGGCTCAATTCCCTGTATATTTTAGAAATGAGGCCTTTATCAGAGACACTGGTTGTAAAAATTCTTTCCCAATTTCCCACTTCCCTCTTAACCTTGGTTACATTGGCTTTGTTTGTACAGAAACTTTTCAATTTAATGTGATCAAAATTATGCATTTTGCATTTTGTAATGCTCTTTAACTCTTGTTTGGTCATAAAGTCTTCCCTTCTCCACAAATTTGACAGGTAACTGATTCCTTGCTTCCCCAAATTGCTTTACAGTATCAGCCTTTATACCTAGATCATGTACCCATGTAGACTTGATTTTGGTTTATGGTGTTAGATGATAGTCTATGCCCAGTTTCTGCCATACTATATTCCAGTTTTCCCAGCAGTTTTTGAAAATAATGAGTTCTTATCCCCAAAACTGGAGTCTTTGGGTTTATCAAACAATATATCACTATAGTCATTGACTACTGAGTCTTTTGTACCCAATCTGTTCCATTGATCCACTGCTCTATTCCTCAGCCAGTACCAAGTAGTTTTTATGACTGCTGCTTTATAGTACAGATTAAAATCTGCTATGGCTAAGCCAACTTCCCTAGCATTTCTTTTCATTAATTGCCTTGATATTCTAGACCTTTTGTTCTTCCAAATGAACTTTGTTACTATTTTTTCTAGCTATATAAAGTAATTTTTTGGTAGATTGATTGGTATGGCCCTAAATATGTAATTTAATTTAAGTAAAATTGTTATTTTTGTTATATTAGCTCTACCCAGCCATCAGCAATTGATGTTTTTTCCAGTTAATTAGATCTGACTTTATTTGTGTGAAAAGCGTTTTGTAGTTGTGTTCATATAGGTCCTGGGTTTGTTTTGCCAGGTAGATTCCCAAATATTTTATAGTGCCAACAATAACTTTAAATGGGGTTTCTCTTAATATATCTTGCTGTTGGACTTCTTTAAAAATATATAGGAATACCACGTATTTATGTGGGTTTATTTTATATCCTGCAACTTTGCTAAATTTATTTATTGTCTCAAGAAGTTTTTTACTTGCTTCTCTAGGATTCTCCAGGTATATCATCATATCTGCAAAGAGTGAGAGCTTAGTCTCTTCTTTGCCTAATTTGATTCCTTTGATTTCTTTTTCTTCTCTAATTGTTACTGCTCAAATTTCTAGTACCAGATTGAATATGAGGAGTGATAGTGAACATCTTTGTTTCACCCCTGATCTTATTGGAAATGCTTCTAATTTATCCCCATTACATATAATACTTATTAATTTTGAGGGATGACTTTCCAGAGAGTAGAGAGAAAAAAAGGCTTTGTTTGGAAATAAGATGTTAAAAAATCCTCACTATGAAATAGTTTTTAAAAAGATAAAAATCTAAATATAATCACTTAGTCACTCTACTTTAAACAAGACCTGTAAACAGCTTTTTTTAAAAAAAAATGCTTCTAAGCATATAGCTTGGCAGAGGAAAGAACAATTATCTATGTAATTTCTATGTGATAGTTAAATAAATATTTCATACAGTATTGTCAAGAGGCCCTCAATGTAGCCCAAATTGTTATGAGCTGATTTTTATTTGAAGGTTTCCTAGAGTGATCACTTTGAAAACTGACATACAAAATGAGAGAGTTCATTAAAATACCTATGTATTATTTTTATATTTGACCTCTTTCAACATAGCCTCAGAGGGAAGAAGTACAGTAATTTGACTTATAGACCTGATATACAAATGGTGTGACAAATTCTTGACATGGCTCTGTTGAAAAGATGTCCCATAAATGTACTATCAAAGTGCCCCCTACCCTCACCACCCAACAGATGCAATATTTATTGGGGAAATTAGTAGAAACACTGAATCTTTCACCTTTAGGTCATTCTTTGAAATCCAGCCCAGATGGGTTTTAAGTGAACATTGCTACCATCTGTTGACGTTTTGGTGGCCAATTCTAAATGAATTGGTGTTCTCAGTTCAAATCACTCCCCACTAGACCAGGGCATGTTACATAAACTGCTATTAAATTGGAACTAATTGGGATCTGTGTTGGTGGTCTAAGTATCAGACAACATGACTGTTGTGTCCCTTTGGTGCAATTCAACAAACTACCAAGGTTTGTGAGCTATTTTTAGGACAGACTGCTAAAACAATGTCATTGAGGACATCTGCTCAGTAAATCCACATTTTACATTACTTGTTGATAATGATAAAAGCCTTCATAATATTCCTTTCCCTACCTTAAGTTAAAAATATGTGCCTCGATCAGCCCTTAGACAATGGGGAGTTTCATGGGATCATTAAAGGGTTTGGGATACTTTCAAATTAGGGTAGATGTGTATAAGATAATGTTGTGATACATTTAATTATTTGTTCTACTGCTATTAAATTACTATATGTAGTAAATAGAAAGTTATTTTTTTAAAAAGTTGCTCTTTTATTATCATATTTTCCTATGTGATTTATTTGATGCCAAAATAATGACATTATTTCAAGCTCATTGTGTGATCAGAACTATTCACAGCCTCTGCCATCCATCACCTATGATGGCATTCACAGATGCCAAGTTAATGGGAAATATTCTTCCAGAAGCACCATCTGGATTCTTGACAGAGTCATTGGCAGCTATGAACTCAGTTCTTAGATTTGACGTTACTCTTGAGTATCTAATCTGATTAGTCCTATAGAAAATAATTTGAAACAATAAGAGGACATGATGTCCTTTTATGAATTTTCAATTTTTTTGAGCATCATATGAGATAATTATTTTAAAGTGATATAAAATGTAAATTGCCATATAAAATGTAACAATATCAATCATTGTTTTAAATACTGTATGCTTTTAAATGCAATGGATCATACGAGATTTCTTTGCAATTTTTTGGAGAAATGTATAAAACACAAAAGTGAGGACTATTATTGAACTAAGTAACTTCTCATGGCTCCAAAGTATTAGGATTAGCTCCAAAATTAGTACTTAACTATTCTTATTTTTGAAGGGTATTTTTTCTTGTTGTTTCTTTGCTCCATTTATTTTTATTATAAATTACTTTAAGAAAACATGAAGAAGTTTTGAATAACACAAAAGAAAAAGTGACAGAAGTTGTGAAAGTTGAACCTGGTTTTGCCTTTGAAGGCATGGTAAGCAAACACTGCATCTTTCTCAGTCCCTTTTGCCCTACCCCCAATGTTCTGATGGAACTCCATCTTCCAGATCTTATGCCTGGTGTCATTTGGTTTCAATTTCATCTCAGTTGAATGATAATAGATGTGGAAGTCCCCATGAGATAGATTCAGATTTCTGTGGCTATGGGAGCCTACCTTTATTGGAACTTCTTTTTTTCCAATTTTATTTTTGAACAGATTCCTGATAGTTCTCAAATAGTATTCCACATCTGGTTCTCTGTAAATAACTAACCTGCTTATAAAGCAAGCCAGAAAGATACTTCGTTGTCCATTTTGGTCTTCTTGTTTTCATGTAGTTTTTGTAGGATTGAGTCTTAATATATTTTTTTAAAGTTCTAATTTCATTTGTTCTCAAGATCAAAAAAGGAAACAACTTTCCACTTCTCAACTCCAAAAGTTCTACCTTTAAATATCTTAAAGTATTGTGGGGGAAGAAATATAGTTTTTCTGTTTGGCTGCAAAGAACTGAACCATGACCTAAGAGCAGATGTTACAAAGAGGCAAGTTTAGCTGCGATGCCAGGAAAACCCACTACAAGATTAGAGCTGTACAGAAGTAGTATGAATGAATGGCTTTCCTCAAAGGATGGGAGGTTCCCTGTCCTTGAAAGTCTTTAATTAGAGGTTGTAAGATCACTTGCTGCTTAGGTTATACTGATGAATGCTTTTATGAAGGGATTAGACTAGATGGCCACTGATGTCTTGAATTCCAGTTCTCAACTTCTGTAATCTCATAATTCCTCTCTTGGACTTCATGGTTTCTTTTAGTGATGTGGAAATAGCTTTCCTTACTTTTTTTTTTATTGTTCAGTCATTTTCAGTCAGGTCTGACTTTTGGTGATGCTATTAGGGGTTTTCTTGGTAAAGATGGTGAAGTGGTTTGGTATTTCCTTATCTAGTTCATTTTACAGATAAAGTATAAACGGTAAGGTGACTTGCCCAGGGTCACACAGCTAGTATTTGTCTAATGCTGAAGTTGAACTCAGAAAGATGTGTTCCTAACATAAGTCTCAGTACTCTATCTACTGCACCACCTAACTACCCATTACTTTTATTAGGAACTTCTATCAACCCAACTGAAAATTCTTAGCTTCACTTTGTGGATTCCCTTCATTCTAAATGTTTTGGATCTAAAGTAAAATCTCTAAAAACTAATTATAGTTGGTTTAGCTTTTGGTTGAAGCCTAACTTCTTCAATAATCTCATTCAAGACTTATTCTCCCTGGAGGCCATCTACCCCATAGTCATTATGTTCTACCAGCTTAATTCCCTTATGATTCTCTCAGCAATTAATATTCTCTTCCTTCCTTACCCAGCCAAGCACACCCACCTATCCATTCAATTTCTTTTACTACTCCAAGCTTGTGCCCCTGGGGATCTCTCATAGGGGACATGTTTACATAGGTGTTACTTTTAATTAATATCACTTCAACAATTCAGTTCAAAAGAATATTAACTGGAAAAAAAAATAAACCCAACATCTTGGTTCTGCCATTTGGTAGTTATATGACTGAAGAAAGTCACTTAATTTCTTTCGGTTTCAGTTTTCTAATACTTAAAATAAGAGAGTTGAAGTAGATAACCGCAAGATGCCTTCCAGCTTTAAATCTATTGTTCTATGATTTTAGAAACTCAATACCTTCTTTACTAGACACCTGAGCACTTCATTCATATATCATAAGTAATCAATCAGAGATACTTCTCTGTTTATCTCTTTCTTCACCTTTTTATTCATTCTTATAGAGGTGAAGTAAGATAAGTCATTTCCACAGAAGGCTGGTTCTTGGAAGCTCAAGTCCTATTGACTCTATAAAGTTATCTGAAATTTCCTATGTTTGAATTCATTTTTTTCATCAGTTTATTGGGTTTTTTTTTAATCATCTGGGTTTTCTCCCTAACATTCAGCACACTGCATTGCACAAAGTAGGAATTTAAAGGAAGATTATTGAATTAATGAATAAAATGCACATTTGAATGTCCATAACAGGGCAAAGAATTTGCTTTTAAAAATAGCTGTATGGAATAGCTAGGTGGCACAGTGAATAGAGCACTGGTCCTTGAGTCAGGATGACCTCAGTTCAAATCCAACCACACACACTTAACATACTTACTAGCTGAGTGACCTTGGGCGAGTCACTTAACCCAATTGCTCTGCCTTCCCCCCTAAAAAAAAAAAAATGAAAAATATAGCTGTAGCCAAAATGGTACCACAAAGGATAAAATTTAGTCATTGTGGAATTGTTATTTGTATCAATTTGCTTGTATAACTATCTATAGCTATATCTTATCTATATATGTATCTATATATTTACATTAACTAAATCCTTCAGTTTTGAAGTATTAAAGAAGCAAAAATGACATTTATTTATTTAATTATACCATGAAAATATGGGAGACATTCTATATTATGTTTAAAATATGGAAAACAAAGTTGGCTTGTTAAAATGAATTTGACCTCATAAAAACTATGAGAATGACTGACCAGAATATTTCTATCTCTACAGACATTGCTTGCATAGTATACTTTTTTCTATGACAGAGAAAAAAATAAAATAATATTTCCTCTAAGAAAGGAAATCAAACCTGTGCTAAGTATTAAATATATTATCCAAGCTTGAGATAATTAATATAAACAAGATGAGTTTATTACAGGTCATGGAAACTATAATTGACTAATGAATGGCATTTGTCAAGAAAGGATTGAGTTTAAATCAGACTCCAGATTTTACTCCACGAAAGGAAATGAGAATGGTGCATGCTTAGTTGTTGTGAGATGTAGGAAAAGGGAGAAGAAACTTATAATAAATGGCTTTGATTGTCTCAGTAAACTAACTTTTTCTCAATCATCTGAAAAACCCAAGTCCTATACTAACATCATTGAGCCCCAAATTATAGTTACAGAGCAAGTAGGTGGTAGAGTGGATAGAACGCTGGCTGCCTGGAGTTAGTAAGAACTCAACTCAAATCTGCCCTCAGGTATTTACCAAATGTGTGACCCTGGGCAAGTCACTCAACTATGTTTGTCCCAGTTTCCTCATCTCTAAAATGAGCTGGAGAATGAATTGGCAAACTACGTCAGTTTTCTTTGCCAAGAAAACCCCAAATGAGGTCGTAAAGTGTTAGAAGTGACAAAAATGACTTGAAAATAACATAGTTACATAGTCTTCACTTTTATTTTGTACCTAATGTTTCCACTTGTCAGTTTAACAGTAATTTTCTGGCTTTAACTGCCTAAACACCAGGTATGTTACTTTTCCACCCCTTGCTCAAGTTTCTTCAGTATCTTTAAGGGATTTTGTGGGTGTCTTATATCTGCCATTGGTTCAAGCCCCCACTGCTTTTATGGCTTACTTTTTGAGGTTACCCAGCATTGCAATTTCATTTACCACTTAACAATCAGATTGGCTTTCACCAAAAAATATTTCAAAGATCTTTAAAAAGACTTCAAATCATACAAATATCCCCTTCAACACCTGGGGTCATAATTTCCCACACACACTCTCTAGAGAAGGGAGAGGGATTAGGTTCACAGTTTGGTTCAGATCCTATATAGCATCAGTCCAACTTTGTTCCAAATCTAAAGTCTGACTGGGCTTGTGTTCTATTACTTTGGCTTCTCAGGGCTTTCCTGCTGAGCTGGCAGTCTCCTCAGTCAGTTAGTCAATCAGTCAATTATTTTCGTTCCAAGTTTTCCATGGATCAAGCTCTGGAGTCTGGGGATTCTATAACCTGTCTAAAACTGAGAGGGACAACCAAGACAGACCAACACCCCAAACTCATTTCTTGGGGACAAGAGTCCTATGGGGAAGGAGAAGGTAACCTTCTCCACTGAGGGAGAGAGAGACAGAGAGACAGAGAGAGAGAATGGACTGTTCTGCTTGAGTAGTATACTTGTACCTTCAAAATAAGAAAAAAGAAATATTCTAGTACATTGGATGGATTCCCTGAAACATCAATGAAAAGTCAGATATGAAAATATCATATAATGGTAAAACTTGGAGTGTTTAGTAGCCATACTAATAGGGGTGTCCATACAGGTAAATTATAGTTTCTTTGCAGTATTTATGCTATCACAGCCTTATAACAGTCTAATATCAAGCTTTTAGAATAATAATTTGAAGAATGAAATTAATAAAGCAAAGCTCAAATAAATATGCTAATTTGGTTAGTGAAAGAATAGAATGAGATACCCAGTCCTGTCAGGTTTATATGTTGTGACTAAATTAATGAAAAAAGAATTTATTAATAATCTACTATGTGCTATGCATTGGGCTATATACTGAGCATACAAAGGTATTGTTCCAGACACATGTACATAAGGAGAGGTCAAAGCTTTTGAGTTGTTTATAATAGGAACATATCAATTTTGATTTCTTCAGTGAGCCAAGTAATAAAACTATGTATATTGTGCCAAGTTTTAAGTCCAACTAGAAAATCTATTTCCATATAAACATATTTTATTGCTCCTCACAGATTGCAGTGTCCATGGAATCACTCAATCACAGCTTTGGAAGTCATCTGAACAAAGACTCCATATATCCCCTGAGTACATGTTGATCCATTCTTCCTCTTCCTCCTTTTATCCTTGCCCTTATATTTGGGTACTTCAATATGCATGTCAAAGTCCCTTAAACTTCCTGGTCTTCCAGTTTAACAAAATGTTCAGTTCTCCTGGCTTATAATTTTATTTTCCCCTCAGTTACAAACAGATGTGGTAATAATTGAGTTATATAGCCATATTAGGTGTCTTACTGATATTGGGTGAACTCAAGGACACCAGATTATGAATCTGACCTCAGACTCTTAGTAGCTGTGCTACCTTGAGCCAGTCAATAAATCTCTCTCAGATATAGATATATTCTTCTGCAAAATATAGATAACAATATTTCTTGTCCCCTGACCTGGAGTGTTGTGAGTATCAAATAAGATGAAATAAATCATCATTTACAAACTTTAATATACTACATAAATGCTAGTAGAGTGGTGGTGGTAGTTGTTGTGGAAGTAGCAAACAGTAGTAGTAGTAGTAATAGTAGTAGGAGTAGTGAGTAGCAATAGTAGTAATTAGTAGTAGTAGTAGTAATAAGTAGTAATAGTAGTAAGTAGCAGTAGTAAGTAGTAATAGTAGTAAGTAGTAGTAGTAGTAAGTAGCAATAGTAGTAGTAAGTAGTAATAGTAGTAAGTAGTAGTAGTAGTAGTACTAATAGTAGTAGTAGTAGTAAGTAGCAATAGTAGTAGTAAGTAGTAATA
>JAQQSV010002574.1:0-25066 GCA_028646515.1 Pseudochirops corinnae
CCTTGCCCTTCTACTCCTGAGCCTCCTCATCGGCCCTGGCCTTATTAATACTCTCCTAAACTATGTATGAAAACAGGTCCAGTCTATCAAATTAAGGGTCCTGTGCATCATGAGTAACCTGGAATCTATGATTTGATTCTTTCCAAAAAACAAAAGGGAGGAATGTAATGGCCAGGAAACAGTTAAGTGATACTTGATGAAATTAGAAACCAGCCAAGTAGAAACTTCACGGATTTAAAATAGGAGTCAAGAAATTGGCCTAGAGTAATTTGTCATTATGCCCCATGCTCCTCCCTGCTTACCATACCTACAGATGTAATCACAAACCCCCCTTGCCTTAGTAACAGCTTGCTTGCATCTATATGGTAACCTGCTTAGGAACCAAATTGTGTTAGTTAGATACGTAAACCAAAAAATTGTAGAAAAGGTTCTTCATCCCTGAACCCTTGGCTTCTCTCCCTTTTAATTGGCATGGAGTAGCCCCAGCTGGTAAATTAAAGCTCCTTAAAACTTTTAATTCAGACTCTGTGGTCACTTTGTTAAGACTCATCATTTCAAATCAATCTTCTACTCATGGGGCAATTATAGATTAATGTAACCAGCCACTTATCCAGATTCACAATTACTAAATATCATTAATCACTAAGTACAGTCATCAGAAAATTACACAAACCCTCCACCCCTCCGTGTCTAGTAAACTTCAATTTCATCACACATCCAAGGGGAGGCCTTTTCTTCATCTTAACTCAGGGTGGTCTCTCAGATTCCCTGCAATCCCCTTCCATGGTCCCAACTCCTACCTGAATCCAACAAACAGTCACCTGGATTCAGAGGCAGACAGCTCCCAGGTTCTCATCCAGTCCTCCAGGCAGTTCACTGAAGTTCATAGGGTCCAGCACATCTCAAAACCTTCACCATTTCTGTTGCTGGGAACTCAAGGATCAACAAAGCCACAAAGTCTTATCCTGGTCATCCTTCTTCAGTCCTTCAGCAGTTCAGCTGGCCCTAGGATGCAGGAGAAATCTTGGCCTTCCAGGAGGCCTTCCAGGCAGCCTTCACCAGATTCTGGTCTCTTAGAAAACTCCAACTCTGTTCTCAGTCCAGCAGTCCAGCTCCCAGAAGCTGGGACAATTCTGCTCCCTCCACCAGGAGCCACCAGGAGAAAAATTCCTGATTCTGATTCTCTGTCGCTAGGACTGTTCTTATATACACACACTGGCCTCCTGTCTCAGCCAACCCCCTCCTGCCACCTCAGCAACAGCAGACAGAGTTCACGTCCTCTGTTCACACAGGAAACAGAGTTCATACCTTCTGCTTTTTTCACAGAAGTACTTAGCCATAAGTTACTAATGACCAAGCACCTGCTAAATTAACTACCATTACAATCTTGTCCAGCACTTTATGCCCCCTTTGTGGTTTTCTTGGCAAAGACCCTGGAGTAGTTTTCTCTTTCCTGTTCCAATTCATTTTACAAATGAGGGAACTGAGGCAAGCAGGGTAAAGTGACCTACCCAGGGTCACACAGCTAGTTAAGAGTCTGAGGCCAGATTTGAACTCAGGAAGATGAGTCTTCCTGACCCCTGGCCCTGCGTTCCATCCGCTGCGCCACCTGGCTGCCCCCAAACAGAAATGGGAGCCACTGATTTGCACTGAAAGCCTCATACTAACATAGTTTTAAAATGAAATGTTATCTGCTTTACTGTATTTTTATTTCTTTGTTAAATATCTCCCAACCACTCTTTAATCTGCTTCCAAAGCATTCCAGCACACAGCAGCCAGGCAACCGGCTCTGATTGGACCCCCCTGCTCACACCTGCCAGGAATCCACACTCTAACAAAGGCCACAAGGGTTTGTCACTCACTCCTTCCAAGGAGGGGCCCCCTGGAGGAGCCCCTCCTGCTTCTGGACACCTGTAAGAGGGGGGACTTGGAAATCTGGACTCTGGGGGTCACAGAGTTTGGAGATGGAGGCCAGAAAAGCAACTCCAGCTCTAAGAGATGTTTCACATTTCAGTGAACTGAAAAAGCAGCATTTTTGGCCGGCTCCTTGTAAGCCAGGAAGGCGGCTTCCTGGGGGCCAGGAAGTCTTGTGAGAAGAGACAAGACAAGACCTCCTTGTACAACCCTCCATTACTGGATGGCCAAGGCAAGAGGAAGCTTCTGGACTCAGAAGAAAATGCTTCCACCCCCTCTAAGCTCTCTCCCTACTCCAACCCCAGGGTCCCCAAATCACATCTGGCCAGGGTACAGGATGGCTTACACCCCAGGGGAGTGTCCACACACTTATTATCACAAAATCCCTGGTCTTTCCTGGGAGACGAACAGAGGCTCAGAGACAGGCTTCCAACCTTCTCTTGGAAAAACTCATTGAGCTACTCAGTGAGCAACAAATGCCCATTGGGACCTCAAGATCTGACCTAACTGTAGTAAATGTTTTCTCTTAATTATCACATTATCAGTGGGGAGACAGGAGGGCCTCAGTCTCTGCCTGCTCCCACCACTCTGTGACTACCTTCCTGAGATCAATTAGTAATTGTGATGGGAAACTGCCCCACACAGAGATTGTAGAACAAGGAAGCAAAACCTGAATGGCCTCAGATGAGGAAAAAAATTATCTGATGCTAAGCTGAGATAGTGAGTATAAGGTGGGAGAGAAATACTAATAGTTAAAAACATCCCCCTTTTCTAGAAAGAAACACTAGGGCAGAACAAAGGAGGGAAAGGCAGACGTTCCTGCAGCCTGGATCCTTCCAAAGGGGAAAGAAGAGTGGGGGGAGGGGAAAGCCATAGGTGGAGAGCCATCAGCTGGCCCTAACCATGGACAGGGTCAGGACTCCAGGGAGGCAGGAAGAGGCAGGTGCTTCTCTCTATTTAGAGACCAGATATCTCCCCTTCATTAATTCCAAAGGGTTATGGTGAGGGTTCTGATCCTTCCTTCTTCAGAGGGAAGATGAGCCCCCACCCTGGGGCAGCCTATAGAGGGGACAAGGCAGTCACTCAGTGCAGTGGCTGTCACTAACAGAGATGGAGCCCCAGGGCCCTGGACTGAGCCCAGAGCAGATAGCACAGAAGCCCTTAGGGGGGCCCCTGCATTGAACAAAAACCAGGGACACGCACACAAGGGGAGAGGAGAATGATCACAAAACAGAGAACTCTCTGAAGGTTAGTGCAGAAGGGGGCCTATGGGCTTGGCCCCCAGCAGCCTGTCTGGGCACAGCTCCAGTCCCAGGAGGCAGCCTGGGCTCTGTCTGAGGCCCTGGAACAAGTTCCAACAAACCCTGTCCACAGGTGCCCCCAAGCAGTACAAACCAAAGACAAACGTCTGCCCCCTACTTTGTACAATACACTGGCCCTCCCCCAGGCTCCTTCCCCTCTGAGCCCAGCCCCTGACTTCACTCACAGACTCAGCAGAACAAATAAAAGTTTTCTTAAACTTCTCCAAACTTGCTTTTATTTCCCCTTCACATGGCCAGGACATCTCCAATTTGGCATCCTGCCCCCACAACCACCCACCCAATGGGAAGCTCAGCTGAAATCGTGGAGAAAAGCTGAAAAACCCAAGAACATTAATTCATTGGGCTGTTTGGCAGTCAGACAGAGATCCAGAGGTCAGGGCAGCATAGGGGTGAAGGAGGCTCATTCCCAAAGCCCTCTGGCCCTGACTGTTGGCCATCTCCCTGCAGAGTGAGACAGACAGAAAGAAAGGAGGCAGGGAGGGAGGCCTTAGAGAACAGGGTGAGGGCCCTGAGGATGCTGCCCTTGGCTTGGGCCAGCAGAGTCCAGGGAGGATCCCAGGGGCCAGTGCTGGGAAGACAAGCCAGGGGTCAACAGGAACAACACAACGACTGGAGATTGGTTTTCTTCTCAGGTCAAGGCCACACAATTCTCTCAAGCTGAAGAAGAACAGACTCAAGGGGATCCTCTAAGGCCCCTCTGGCCTCCAGCCTCTCATCATTCTGAAGGCCCTGCCTCACCACCTGGCCAACCCTCAGCCCAACCTCCCACATATCCCCTCTTTGCTTGGCTCCCTTTACTCCAGCCCCTTTCTCCTTCCAGGCCCCCAGAGTCTCACCTCTGGCTGTGAGAGAGACATCTGACCTCTGGGCACTGTCATTGTCTGGAGACAAAGGGGGGAAACAACCCAGCCAGTGACAAATAGTCCAGAACCAGAGCGTGGGAAGGGAAGGGGACACCAAGGGAAGGCTGCTGGGCTAAGCCTCTTCTCTGCCTTCTCACTGCTCAGGTCTCAGAGACACCATGGTCTGGCCCCTTCCTTTCACCCTCCATGTCTACCCTTCACTTACCTGCACCCTCAACATAGTTATCTCCTTTTCAACCTGGAAAAGTTAAAAAAAAAATTCCCAGTGAGGAACCCAGGAGAGGAGACCACACTAAAGTCTCAGAAGTCCTATGATTTGTCTTGGAAACACAACAAACAACTGGAACTGCACCCCCTCCCGCACTCCAGTCCAGCCCCTAGGTCCAAGGTGAAGAGATAAAAGAGGCTCCCAAAGGGGCACTTTCCCACTCCAGGCCTGCCTCCAGGGGCTCCTAAGGCTGGACTACAGGCCCAGCTTGGGGGACACCAGGCCCTGGGGCAGAGACCCCCATATTCATTTCTGAGCTGAATCTGAAGCAAATTCTCCCCCTCAGCCAACCTGTCACAGCCCTGCCAGGCATCCTCAGGGAAATGGTTTCCAGTTAGGGATTTGTTCATCTAGAATCTTAGGGCCCATCTGATGGTCCCTTAGATGGGAGGAGAGGACTTGGGTCCATAGACAAACTGGGGGTCAGGGGAGGCCAGGATCTCCCTTGTGCCTGCTCCCTGAGGGCCCTCCCAGGCCTGCCCACCTGAGTTCCTCTTCCTCCAGATCACAAATCCAGCAATGACTAGTGAGGCTAGCAGCAATGCCCCCCACAGTGAGCCAGGTGGGTGAGAACGTGGCTCTGAAATGTAAGAGCAGTGGGAGGCCCTGATCCCTCTGGCCTGAGATTCACTAACTTGTCCCCCCATCCTCCTCTTCTCCCTCCTCCCTACATCCCCCCCTCACCGCCCTCCCCGCCCTTACCCCAGTGCAGGGCGAGGAGCTCAGGCAGCCCCTCCTGCTGAACTTGGCAGGTGTACTCCCCTTCCCGGCCCAAGGTCACGCCTACAGCTGCCCACTTCTGGAAGGTACCATCCCCCGAAGGCCTGGTCTCAATGAACTCTGTGTCCTGGAGCTGCTCCTGCCCATCCCTCAGCCAGGTCAGGGAGATGTCCTTGGGGTAAAAGTCCTGAGCCCGGCAGCGCAGGGTCACCTCTCCATGGGGGTCAGTGTGGTCGGTCACTTTGGCAGAGGGAGGGTCTGGGGACAAAGGGCAGAGGAAGTTCCAGGCTCCCTCCCCCTTCTCCAAGGGCACAGGGACAGGTGGGGGAGAGGGACACCCCACAATCAGGGCCTAGTGTACAAGGGGTCCTCAGAGAGGGGGACCTGGGCTGAGGTTGCAGGAGAGGTGGAGAAGGGGGAAGCCTTGAGTGCCCCACACACTCAGGCAGGTGTGAAGGCAACGGTCAGAGGCTGTGCCAAGCTCCCCTCCCCTACCCCTCCAGGACTACAAGAAGGGTTGAGGTCTGGCCCTGGGCCACCCCCACGCCTTGAGTGCCAAGCACAAGGGGCGGGGGGCGGTACCTGCCCCCAGCAGCGTCTCCCTGCCCATCTCCAGGTACTTCTTCAGCCACGTCACGCAGGTCTCCTCCAGATAGGCTTTCTTTCTCTCCTCCATGCTCCTGTCTGCCTCCGACTTGCGCTTGGTGTTCTCCGCGGGGGGCACGGCCGCTGTCCACGTGAAGGTCTCCGTGTCCAGGGCGATGTAGGCCCGCCCGTGGTAGGCGGATTGTTCAAACCCGCTCCTGAAGATGAGCTCGGGGGACACCTCGCAGCCGTCCATGCGCTGGAGGGTGTGGACTCCTGCGGGCTCTGCGGACCCCGCGACCGACCACCCCCAGCTGCCCACCCCGCCGGGTCCCCCCCTCCTCCCCGCACGCACCGCCCGCGCTCTGGTTGAAGTAGCCCCGAAGGGTCTCCAGGCCCTCTCGGCACACCTGCCCGTTCGCCCTGGAGATCCGCGTCTCCCGCCCCCCGCCCTCCATCCACGCCGCCCGCGGCTCCGCTCTCTGGCTCTCGCTGTCGCTGTCGAAGCGCACGAAGTGCTGATCGTCCACGTAGCCCACGGCAAAGTACCGCGGCTCCTCCAGCCCGGCCCGGACATACCGCAGGAAGTGAGAGCCTGCGACAGGGACCGGTCGGGGTCCAGATGGGGACCACGAGACCCCACCCTTGACCCTGCCCCGCCCGAGGCGTGACCCTTGACCCTGGACTGGCAACCCTGCGGTCTCAAGATGTCTCCCCCCTCCCCGCACCGCAGACCGCGCATCCCACTGTGAGACTCCAGCGCTGTGAGATTAGCGTGTCACTGGCCCCGCAGAGACCCGCTGACCTGGACCTTGCCCCCCTCTCCCCGCTCGTTCCTCTGCTCTGGGTCCGGGTCCCTCCCACTCCTCACTCTCGGCCCCCCACCATGGGTCCTCGCTTGTTTCCGCCTCCCCCCTCCCACGGTCCTCCATGAAGCTCTTAACGAAGCGACCCCTGGTTCTGTCCTCGCCCCTGGATGGGGGGGGTGCAGCTTTGTTCCTTAACGCCCCCAAGGCTGTCGCCCACATGCTCCCTCTCGGCTCCTGGTCCTCACTCCCCCAACCCACTCACCGCCCCTCCAAGTAAGGAGCCGACACCAAGCCCCCCACCGTCCTTGTCATCGAGTCACACACGCTCCCCCCTCCTCCGCCAGGGGTCGGGGAGCTCTCGGTGCAGGATGCCGTGTCCAGTCTCCCCGCGGCCCTTACCCGCCCAGGTCCCGAGCAGGGCCAGGGTCCCCAACAAGAGGAGAGAACCCACAAAGCGCTCCGTGGTTCTCGCATAGAGGAGCCCAGGATCGCTGAGACCTGCCAAAACTCTGGGTTTGTAAAGGGCCGAATCCCTCACTTCTGATTGGCTTCACCGAGGCTCTGCCGGCAAATAGCAAACTGGACACAACAAGCGTCATTAGTGACTGGGCAGAATGAGCCCGGCACAGCTTAGGAGACCAAAACTGAAACTGGGGCGGGGGAAATGCGGCTTTAGAGACCTTGGCTTTTTCTCTGTTATTCACAGTCTCCCTCCCACCCATCATCACTCCCAGAGCACAAGGTTCTTTTGCTCGGGGCTGGAACCAGAATAAAAGAAGAGTTAGAAGGTAGGAAGAAAATGTCCCCACCCAAAACCCAGGGCCTCTGGGGAAGAAGTCTGCAGGCTGGTTTGTGGAGGGCTGGGTGGCCACCTCCGTTTTAATGCCATCCATCCCAGCTGTGACTCAGGCAAGCCTGGTAACTGTTATGGGAATCTGAAGATCTTCCCTGCTCCTCGGCCCTTTGATAGGCTTAAGTGGCTCTGAGAACCTTCCCTGATTTGAAAGTATACTCTGCCCCCAATAGGCTGAATGTGTTCACATGGAGCCTGTGGGGGGAGGCTTGTTCTTCAGGAATGCCCACACCTTGTTACTTTGTGATTGGGCAGTGGGTTAAGAGGGTTGTGACATTCTCTGAGCCAGGAGAAGGCTATATATACCCTGATGTGAGTTTTTGCTTTGGGGCTCACTTTGGAAAGACTTGTGTGATTTGGCCAGAAGAGACTCTGGGAAGCCCTGAAAACCCCAATGTTGATGGTTCCCTCTCTGGTAACTGACTAGGTATGGATGTAATGGTCAGGGCTGGAAGCCCCGGCTGCTGATCTGTTTCTTTGTCTGCTTGTAACTTCTGTCTGTATTCTCTGAAGTTCAGGTTGTGGACTTTTTCCTCCTGAACTAGGTAAATGATATGTTTGATTAAAGTAAGATTGTTAACCCATGTTGAGTTGCTTTCCTTTAGAAAAGCAGGTCTAAGAACCTGTGCTAGCAGCCGTCCTGGGTGTGCCAGGCTGCTTGCTGATACAGTAACCTCCCCAGCCCTCGGAGATAAGCGAGCCAGGGACTGAAGAAGAAAGAGTAAATCAGTCCAGTGGAATCTGGAATCCGAGTAGAAGACTTTATCTCACCATAAAAGGGGCTCTGGGTCCCAGGGGTTAGAGCTCAGGGCCTGGAGGCCTCTGACATTTACTAGATGGGTGATGCTGGGCAAATCACTTAACCCTGTTTGCCTCAGTTTCCTCCTTCAGAAAAAATGAGCTGGAGAAGGAAATGGCAAACCCCTCCAATTTCTTTGATAAGAAAATCCCAAATAGGATCATAACAAGTCACAAGTCTGTAACAACAAAAGGAAAGAGCTTATTTATTAAAGTGGGGAGGAGTATCATTTCAGCCGAAGCTTGATTCTGAACTGCCTGAGATACGAAGGTTCCAATTCCTAGTAACTTTTTTTTTTCCAGAAACAATGAACTTGGGCAGATTTGGTAGGGTTTTCTCTCTTTCTTGTCTCATCACCCCAACTAGGAAACCAGGAAACTACAAATTTTATGGAGAACATAAAGTTACCCCTCCAGAGGATCTTAGAGATAATCTTTATTTTACAGATTAGGAAACTGAAGAACAACAATCCACTCTTATATACCCTTGGACAAACAACTCTGGTTTCTTTGCCAAACATTACTCCCTAGCTGACAGAATATTAACTCTAGTGCTTGTCCTTATCCTGTTTTTGAGAACATCCAGACGTCTCCTTTCATGCAGTTTATCAACAACTCTATTGCCTCCTTTTTCTGTCTGGCAACCTTGTGGGTCAGAAGAATTGTTTCCTCTTACTTCAGCCCTGTTATTGTCATATACAAAATTTAACCCTTTACAAGAAATGGCAAGGTTACTTTCACACGACTTTCTATTTATTGTTTCATGGAGACCTGTTTCCATGTGGTCATTTATAGTTGGCAGGACTTTAGAAACTTTCACATCCTTTCAGCACTCATCTATTGGCAATGGTTCTTGGTTCACTTTGGTGTCAGTTCTCTCTCTCTCTTTGGATATAAATGACTTGTTTTGGTCAGATTTGATGTATCCTGTGATATATTTGCTATGGACAATGTTTGAACTCCAATAAGGGCCAAAGCCTGAACTAATTAGACTGCTTTTCTTTGCGCTAAAAATGCCCTTTCCTATGTCAGCAACTTCAAAGACCAGATAAGACTGAATAGTGGGGCTTCTCTTATCTTTCCTAGGGGAGTGTGCTGTGTGGGGGAGGCTCAGGTAGCCTGGGATCCAGCTGACACTACTTTGTCAATTGTCTTGTAAACATATGGAGACCATGAATCTGAGGGACAAAAACTGTGTCATTCTTGTATCTGACAGCCAGAACTTTTGTTTTCACTCCATGTAGCACATATCTGCTAGCTTCAAGGGGATAAATGATATAAATGTCCATCACCTAACCTGTTTGCCTCTTTCGATCAAACTTGTAGGTCTATACTTAAGGTGCCATGATTCAAGTGGAACAGATGGAGTGGGACAAAGACAGAACATCACCCCACCTTGCAAATACTATTGACTCAGGTACCTCAGGATCCATTTTTCCTGGAATCTTAAGATCTGTAAGACTCTTTTCTTTGTGATTTCTGGTCTGGACAACCTGGAGCTACAATGAAACATTAGATATAGCTAAAACACATCTTAGCAGATCGTGGGGTTAAACATTAAGAAGTTGGAAATAGATTATTTTGGGATTGCTGGAGAAAACTCATGAGATTGTAGGTAAATTCAAGGATCTCACCCACGATAAAACACCTATCCCCAATCAAGATCACTTAGCATTCCTCACTCCCTTCCCAAGAGTTAAGAGGATATCTCAGTGTGGGGATTTTTATTTTTTAAATTTTTTTTGTGGTTGTTAATAGTTTTTTTTTAAAACTATTCATATTTTCTTTTTTTTTCTTTTTCACTGACTTGTTTGTTCACTTTTAGTTTACAAGATTCAGTTCCACAATCCCTTGAGTTTTGAATTTTCTCCCCTCCCTTTCCCCCCACCATGATGGTGTGCAATCATGTATAGGATCTGCAAATACTTTAACATTGTACAATAATCTAGTTGTATAGAAGGGTTGTACCAGTGGAGTGAACAGTGGGAAAAAAAAGAAAACCCAACATGAAAAAGAACAATAGCATGTATTGCTTCAGTCTCCATTTAAACTCTGGTCTTTCTAGATCTTTCTCTGAATGTAGATATATCTCCTTCCATCCTCAAACTTGTAGAGTTGTATGATAACTGTGTGTTGCTGAGAAGAGTCCAGTTCATCAAGGTTGGTTGTCACACATACTATGTGTCTGTGTGTAACGATACTGGGATTTGAAGATCTTCCATGCCCCTTGAATTTGCTGACATAGCAGGAAGGGGTGGAGCAAGAGAACGCTGGAACCAAGCTAGTCTCCCTGTGGTACTGACTGGAAGTGGCGGCAGAGGAAGGGCAGCGGCAGTGGCAGTGGTTGCAGTGCAAAATCTTTTTTCTTTGAGCGGGCCAGAATCTCTGCTAAGGACTCCTGCTGAGGACTGCTAGGGACAGAAACTGCCAGGGGCTGGCGCTGCTGGGAGCAAGCTGCCTGGATGCTGAGCAGTTGCGTGCATGAGGAGAGGAGGATCTTTGCCTCAGGTAGCCTGTCCTGTTTTGAAGGCTTGAGAATGTGGGTGTTTACTACTTTAACTACATGTGCCAACTTCATAACTACTGTGTTGGCTTTGACTTTCTGGTTTTGGGTATCAGTTTTCTGGTATTTAAATGAATGCTCTAGCTATATTTCTTATGTAGAGAGCCTGTTATATTTTGTGATTAATAACCATATCAGCATATTTATAGTTACTGTAGGCGTTGTGAATACTGCATTGTTGATACATCGTGATTGTGTACAAATTTTTCCTGGTTCTTCTCTTCTCACTTAGCATCAATTTGTATAAGCCTCTCCAGGTAATTATGAAGTCCATCTCCTTCCCAATTCGTATAGCACAATAGTGTTCCATTACATTCATATACCACAACTTGTTCAGCCATTCCCCAATTGATGGGCATCCCCTAAATTTCCAGTTTCTTGCCACCACAAAGAGAGCTGCAATAAATATTTGTATACATATGGGTCCTTTTCTCACTTATATGATCTCTTTGGGATACAACCCCAAAAGTGATATTACTGGGTCAAAGGGTATGCAATTATTTATACCCCTTTGGGCATAGTATGGGGATTTTTAACAGCCACAAATTCTTGTTAACTCCTCTCATCCAGATCATATTAAGAGAAGAGAATGCAGGAGAATTGTACGGAAAACTTAAATCACCCTTCCCTACCTGGCAAGAGGAGGGGAGGGATAACACTGACAGACTGGCAGTAGCCCTGACTGCCCTGTGCCCCTGGGCACCTTGTAGCCCTTCTCAGCAAAGCTTGGAAATGTCACCCAGGTTCTGTATATTCTACCCACCCTGGCCCAGCAGCTGCAACTGCCCCAGGATTAGTAAATTCTGCAGTTGTGGGGGAAGGGGGAAATGGATAGATTTGGCCTGTTGGCAAGCATTCCCTAAACCCTCCCTCCAAGAATTATCACCACTGGGAAGCCAGCCTCTGCTCCAGGTAAACTCCACACTTCTCTGTTCCCATTGCAAAATGTATCAACTTTAGGCAAGCGATTTTATCTCTGTTTGACCTATTCCCTGATTTGTAAAGGGAAAAATAATAATGGTTGTTGTTATGGGATCAGATGACATAATGATTGTAAAATGCTTAACATCATGACTGGCATATGTTAGATACAACATTATTATTATCAATCTCTAATTTAATGTAATTGTTAACTTTAAAGTAGACTTTTTTTCTTTCTCAATAATTTCTGTATGTGATAATCTGGAAATGCAATTGAAGTCATCTGAAATTTATTGTTTGTGTTATGACTGTGTTTCTAAAATTGTATTGTCTTTCTAAAAGTTCTCTTACCAGCTAAAGGCTTTAGGTAAGGATAGAAGCAGTAGGTGATATAAAAACTGAAATTCTCTGAAGTTTCAAAAATGGAGAACCAAATTTAAATGATTATACTGATTTATACTAAGTCAGAATTATCTGGGAACTTCTAGATCTGAACCAGAAAAGCAGAACTCCCTTTTTGAATTGTCCTAAGAATAAAACCTATTGTCAAAAAAGGCCATCTAGGGACCAGATAACTACATGAGGCATCTGGGATTCAAAAGGTGCTGTTCGAATGGGTACTGGGAATGCAGGGATACAAGGAATTTGATATTAGTTAACATTGGTGATAATGATTGTGTTGATTTGTATGGTTCATGTTTAAGGTTTCTTGGTCATCTTGGTGACATGAAAATGTCCCTTCTCAAAACTAGTCTATTGTGAACCATCTAAGTAGTTTAATCTCTATTTGACTTAATGTAATTATGCAATTTTGTAATCCATGAGAAAAACTTTGTTGTATTCTTTGAACCTAGCCCTGGTGGTGATAAAACTGAACCATTTCTCTGTGCCTTTAGTATCAAATCATATTTTTCTGGGAGCCCCTGTCAGGTCTGTCTGACTACTCCCATAGCTGCCAACTTGTGGATATGGATTCTTGGATCCATCTGTCCCATCTAAAGATTGCCCCTGCTCCTGAGTGGCCATCTGAGCCCATAGGAGACCCTGGCCTCCAGTTTTCAAGGGCCCTGAAAAAGACAACATCAGAGGCAGACAGTTTTCTCAAGAGTCCAGACCAGGCCTGCATGAAGAACGGCTCCCTCCCTGTCTGAGCCCCTCATACACCCAAGACTGGTTACCTATAACTTTGGTAGCTCTAGCTTATTTCTACTTAGTTGCTCTATATTCCCATCATGCTCCATACCTTCATCCCATTGGCAGCCTGCTCCTTAGCTTGTTTGCAGTTGCCCTGCAGTGGCTGCCCAGCTCTGGGGATGTCCAACCACAGGAAAGAGCAACTCCTTCTCCCTTCTCTCCACTCACCCTCTGAAGCAGAAGTGGTCTGACAAAGAATACGACTTTATCTTTAGCGGCCCCTATTTCAGGAAGCAGTTGGGAAAAACCCAAATCCACCTAGATAAGGATTTTTAGAACTCCCTCCCCCCACCCCCCGCCCAGAAAGAAGGAAAACAACTCCTCTGTTATAAACTTGAATATTATTCACGCCCCGCCCCCCCTCCAATGCATGCTTACATGTGAAACATCCTACGCTCTGGATCTTTCGTCTCCATCATGAAGTGGGGGGCATCTTTCACCACGTGCCCTCTGGAGTCCCTCCTTTGACCATTTCAAATGAGACTGATGTTCTATGTCAGATTATTCCCCCACCAGACCCTCCTCTGTTTTACAGACTTCTGCTAATATCTGGATTATGTGAGATCATTGTCCTTCACCTTCCCCCTCCTCAGAATCCTTTGTCTTCTGAAATGTTCTGAGCTCTGCTCCTTGGTAATTGTGGCTGGTAAATCACACCAGATCCTGTCTGTGGCTTCTCCTTGTTTGAAGTCATTCTTTCTGGATGCTTGCAGTAGTTTTTTTTCTTTGACCTTAAGCTCTGGATTTTGGCAAGAATGTTCTTGTGAGTTTTTATTTGGGGGTTTCTTTCCAGAGATGACCAGTGGCTTCTTTTTATTTCCATTTTGACCTCTAGTTCTAAAGACATCCAGTAGTTTTTTAAATGTTTCCTTAAATTAAGATTTATGGACATGCTTTTAAGGTAGTCCAATGATTCATAAATTCTCCCTCCTTAATATATTTCCAGGTGATAATCATTAAATATCATATTTTGGCCAGAGTCTCAGTTAATCAAACGGACTGCTTTGCCTCACTTTAAAAAAGCCCTTTTCCTGTGCAGCAACTCCAGAGTATCCTGAGATCATAAATTCCTAAGGGACTGAGCTTTTTCTCTGCTATCCGAGTGAGCTCAGAGAATACCTCTTCTTGCGCCAGCAAAGCCCACGAGGCTTACTTTATGGCCCTTAAGGCTGAGACCTTTAATTGGAGTCATGAGACTTTTTCTTGATATTTTTGTGGACATATACTACGTTATGGAATGTTAATGGTAAAGAAAACACGTATCCTGGATTATCATAATTTCAGGTGACACTTTGTCAAGTGTCTTGTTTCATTGTATTTACTGTCGATTCAATTAAAAATTCCTTTCTCATACAACGATCAGACACTCATGGAGACCATGAGTTTGTGTGACACGGCTCCCTGAATTGAGACGGCTCTAAAATGCATTTAAGCTTTCTCGTTCCTCCGTCTGGTCATCGGACTTACTTAGTCGGGCTCCTTGCACGCGTCTGCCAGCTGCACGGGAGCGAATGCTGTAACTGCGTATCGCTATCTGTCCCCTCCAACCAAACTTTTCAAAAGGCTGACGCAGGTCAGTAAGTGCTCTTTACATTTTGATCAGTTTTTCAGTCTTGGATTTCGTTTTGACCTGCCCGTTGTCTCATGGGGTCATTGGATAGTGTTTGATGCATTCTAATTTTCCATCCATTTGTCGTTGGACAAGGTCCTACACCTCTGGGGGCAAGCCTGGGAAGATTAAGACTAATCTCGTATCATTTTCTGTCTTTCTTTCTTTCTTTGCTGGAGGGGGGAAGGCAGGGCAATTGGGGTTAAGTGACTTGCCCAAGGTCACACAGCTAGTTTTGTATTCAGTGTCTGAGGCCAGATTTGAACTCAGGTCCTCCTGACTCTAGGGCCTGTGCTCTATTCACTGTGCCACCTAGCCCATATCGTTTTTTTATTGATCTTATTTAAAATTAGTTGATTTTGTTCTGAAACTGCTTTTGTCCTGTGATTGCCCAAGTCATAGCTCTTTCTCTCTGAACTTGGTTCATAGTTCAGCTGGTCTGTCATTGGTTAAGCTGGAAAATCCGGCTCTCTGGCTCAGGATTTGGCCCTGACATCTTTATGCCACCAAGCTGTCCTTCAGAGATGTCTGGTTTGCTCTCCAGAAGTCTGGTCCGGTATCTTACCCCTGGGCTCAGACAATGATCACATTTCAGTCTCAGGAGAGGAGAAGGGGGGTTATTGCTAGCCCCCATAACCAAACTGTCACTCAGTCAAGGTGTGCCCTGGCCTCAGCACTGGAACTATTCATGTTGCCTTACATCCCATGATGGCATCTATCCTGTTTGTTGTTCTGTGTTCCCCAAAACCCATATAAGGGGAACTGTCCTTTTGCTCTAGGTCTCTGGCATAAATGGAGGCAAGCCATTGTCCCATTTATGGTTAGGTAGCATTGCCTTGCTAATAAATGTTACCTTTTTCAGAGATCTGCCTCAGTTTACCCTTTTGTTAAAATTCAGTTGTGACAAGCTCTTTATTCCACTTCTGATTCTTTCTTCCACAGCTGCCATTTAAATTCCAAATTTTCAAAAAAATAAATAATAAATAAATGAATGAATGAATAAATTCTGAAAAAAAATTCCAAATTTTCCTCTGGGAAAAATATCATCTCTAGCTTTTTTTTTTGTTTTAACTCTTTTAACTCTTATTTACTCTCTTCCAGAAATCCTAGTTGATTTATGCCCACACTGTGCTTTTCTTTGAGGCTTTGTGTGTTGATGTTTTGAAGTCATTCTCTTCTTCTGGGTTTGTGTCTTGAACGTCCCTGTCCCCAGGGTAAAATTTGTGGTGGGATCCTTCATTGTTTGCTTTTTCCTCTAGTCTCCTTCCTGACTATGGACCTCATACAGAGCCAGGCTCTCTCCACATTCTGAAGGGAATGTGCAGGATAATCTTGTTGCTGCTTTTTTGAGGTATTGAGTTGTATGTTATTCCAGGATCTCAGGGAAAGCACACTCCAGGGACCTGTAAGTTTTCAGTGCTCCCAAAATGGTCTGATTCCCTATCCTCCTCTACCCTGCCCCCATTATAGATCTTCAAATTCCTGAGTCTGAGCAATCCATCTGTGGGCTGGCCCCATGTGGAGGTTACCGATGGATTCAGTCACTAAGCCAAATGGAAAGCTATGCTGGTAGAAAGAGACAGAACTTCAGAGTCCCCTTTTATCTAAGACTCTTTCCCTGGTTATTCTTCTATAGGCTTCAGACTGGGCTGGGAGCTGGACCTGAGAACCCACTCTGTTCCTAGGGCTAGAACCACAAGCTGCTGCTTGCTTTAAATGTGTTCCCTGTTTAAGACCCAGCCTAGGGTCCAGCCCTTGATTCTGATCCTGGATCTGCCATTTCTAGGGAGAGATGTCCTCAGTCTGCCCTAAATATCCAATCCCGAGAAATAGGGCTTCCAGGCATACCTGTTCCTACCCCTTTATGCTATATCTGGGACCCTTTTTGGGCCTGATAAACAGCCTTTCCCTGAACTGGAATGCTCAGCCACACTTTTCCTGGCTGGACCCCTTCTCCAGTGTCCACAGAATCCTCTCTTTGTCTGAAACGATGCCTCTCTGGGTGGTCTCTTGAATTTCCCACCCATGATTCAGGCTGGGCCATGTTCTCCATCTGCTTTTAGGTATAAAGGTGTCAAGCTAGGGGTTCTCTTTCCTTCTCCTCTTCCATCTTCCTGTTTAAGTCTTTTAATCAGTGACTTTTATGGTCAGCTAGTCTCTATTTTGAGTGCAATAGTAGGAGGTGGAAGCAGGGAGTCTAAACCTGAATTATCCCAAACTGTTTTCCAGTTTTCTCTGCAGTGCTTACAGAAAAGGGGAATCCTTCACCTGCCTGTTTGTGTTCTTGAATTTATCCAATCCTGGACCACTGCCTTCAACTGCTTTGGTTTTTTCTTGTCTAGTTTGTACCCCTTCTTCTTGTATGCACTGACACAGAGAGACAGTAGTAGAACCATGAGAACAACACACAGCGCATATTACAGTGGTTGTCCTTCATTCTTGAAGAGGACCAAAATGGCATCACTGTGCTAGAGTCAAATTACAGTCAGTCTGACTGTGGTTGAGGAGATCCATATGAACTAGAAGTACGCCGCCACAGGTTGGGCCCAAATGGTCCATGCAAACATTTGGGATGGATTCTCTAAATCTGCATATCCTGCATTTTCTTTGAGCTGTCTCCATTCTGCTTTGCTCATAGAGCACAGCACCTTGTCTGATGTGGGCAAGCCATGCTGGGAGGTCCTGTGCCAGTGTCTCCTATGTCATGCAATCAACTGTGCAGTTCCTGAGAGAGACTTTCAAAGTGTCCCTGTATGACTTCTTATCACTATGTGAGTGTTTACCCCATGTGAGTTCTCTATGAAATAGTCTTTTAGGCAGGCGTGTATTTAGCGTTTGAACAATGTGGCCAGCCCATCACAGTCGCACTCTGTGCAGTAGAGTCTGAATGCTTGGCAGTTTCGTTCAAATAAGGACCTCAATGTCTGGTACCTTATCTTACCAGGTGATCTTGCAAATCTTCCCAAGACAATTCAAATGGAAGTGATTCAGTCTCCTGGCATGGCGCTGGTGGACAATGCAGTTTTCACAGGCACACAGCAATGAGGTCAGCACCACGGCTCTGTAGACCTTCAGTCTGATAGTCAGTCTAATACCTCTTCTCTCCCACACCTGCCTTCAGAGCCTCCCAAACACTGAGCGAGCTCTGACAATCAACCTCATTATTGATACGTACATCCCTGGAAAGGGCACTACCAAGGCCAGTGAATTTATCCTAATCACCTTACTAGGTGTGGGGGAGGGGAAGAGGCAGTTGGGGTTAACTGTTTGACTTGCTTAGGGTCACATACCTGGTTGGTGTCAAATATCTGAGGATGGATTTGAACTCAGGTCCTCCTGACTCCAGGGCTGGTGCTCTATCCACTGTGCCACTTACCTGCCCCAAACAGTTTAATTTTAATTTAAAAGACATATACCACTTCTTGGTTGCTTTTACCCTTGATCTGTCCTCATGATCTGTCATTTTCTCTGCCTCCTGTTTCTTTGGATCTTTAGCCATTTCACCATGATGTTCTGCTCTCCTCATCCCTACTACCAGGATTCCCTCCTGTAACATCACTCTACTTGGCATCAATCACACTATGCTGATCTTTTCAGCTCATTTTTCTACCTTGGTTTCTAAGTGGCTTAGTTTCCTCATTTCCAGAGATTTCTCAGCTGTTCCTAGGACTCCATTAGTACCTTATTCAAACAATCCATCACAGAATAGAAATTGAAAGTCACCTAAATAGTCACCTGAATTTTGTCCAACCTGACCCCCACCACTGATAGCCTTTTAATGATTCTCTATTTTTTTTTATCTAATTCTATTTCTCTCATAAATTCCTTGAGTGATTTCTTTTTGTGTGTCTTGAGAAATATCTAGATTATTTTGGTTGCTGCCACTGCTTTCCTGGTTCATTTTTTTTGTCATTGTTCTGGGTGCCTCAGTTTTTCCTCCTCCTGCTGCTGCTGCTGCCTGAACTCCTGCCAGCTTTGGCCTTCCTAGTAGCTGCTGCTCCAGACTTGGACCAGCAAGCCATGGCTTCTGGCTCCTTTGAATTCAGAATAATGGGTTCCTGTTATGATAGACCTCTTCTTATGGTTCATATTTTCTCTTGAGAATTTCTGGGGAGGAGGAGGAGCCAAGATGGCAGAAAGGAAGCAGTAACTTCTAAGCTCCTCCAAGAATTCTGTCGCTAAACTTTAAAAAGTGAATTTGAACGGGTTTTAGAGTTCCATTGGAACATGGAACGTAGTGGATACCCAGCCCAGGAAAGTGCCCATGTAGGTGTGAACAGGGGGAACGGAGCACACAGGGGCTGCACCAGCACAAATCTGAGAGCAGACTACAGCTGAATGAGAAGGAGCCTCACCCAGCAGACTCACCCATCCCAAGGGTGATTCACAGGCATCTCACCACAGGACAGAGGATCGTCAGAGCTGAGTAAGAGAGAGTGCAGGGCCAGCAGCAACAAAAGCGACTTCTCCTGGGCCCACAGCCTAGAAGTTTGGAAATTGCCTACCTGAATTTCCAGAGGCCAAGATGGCAGAATAATCCCTACTTGCCCCGATTCCCCCTCCCTGACCCAGAAAATCCAGAGATAAATGTCCCACCCAGAGTAAAATCCTGAATTAGTGAAAACAGCCTCAGGATTGGGAGTCACTGAGGAAGGGGGAAGTGAGGCAGTACAGAGTCTAAAGCCAGGGGGGTGGAGCCAGCAAGCACTAACAACACAAGCCCAGGCGTGCCTTAGCACTACCAGGGGAATCTGTAGACACCAGCCCTGCCTGCCTCCAGCTGCTGAGCCTGCCTGAGCTGTAGCCCAGAGACACAGAGGTGGAAACCTAAAGTGGCCAGACCACCCCTCCCCAACAGGTTACTCTGTGAGCATCAGGGTAACTCAGGGGAAACACTGAGAGTCCTGGCCTTGGCCTCAGTCTAGACACTTAGAGGCTACAGCTCTCAAAGTGAACAACCAAACCCCTACCTCCCAGCCTGAAAAGCACAATACATCTGCACTCCAGAAGCAGATATCCACTCTCAAAATCCAGGACATAGACAACTACAATGGGGAAGAAAGAACCTGTGAGAGCTAGCACCATACAATCCTATAGTGAGCAAGAACAACCAAATTCAGAGGACAACATGGACTTTATACTCACACTGGAGACCACAGAAGGAACTATGAATTGATCTCAATCCCAAAAAACATTCTTGGAGGAGCTCAAGAAAGATTTTAAAAACCAAATTAGAGAGGTAGGAGATAAATTTAAATCTAGAGTGACGAAATTGGAAAAAAAAAATCTCACTAAAAAAACAAATCCTTAAAAAGTAAAATTGGAGAACTTGGATGGGGGGGTTCAAAATCAAACCAGAGAAAATACCTCCTTTAAAATAAAAACTGTACATATGGAAAAGGAACTTCAAAAACTAATAGAGCAAAATAATTCACTAAAAATTAGAATCAGTCAAATTGAAGCTAAGGACTCTATGATGCATCAAGAGTCAATCAAACAAAACATAAAGATTGAAAAATTAGAAGAAATAAAATATCTCACTGGAAAAACAACTGACCTGGAGAACAGATCCAGGAGAGACAACCTAAGAATTATCAGTCTACTGGAAAGCCATGATAAAAAAAGAAGCCTGGACAGCATCCTCCAAGAGATTGTCAAAGAAAACTGTCCTGAGGTCCTAAAATCAGAAGGGGAAATAGTTATTGAAAGCATTCACCAATTTCCTCCTGAAAGAGATCCCAAATTGAAAACTTCAAGAAATATAGTAGCCAAATTCCAGAGCTATAAGGTCAAAGAGAAAATACTGCAAGCAGCCAAAAAGAAACAATTCAGATATCATGGAACTACAGTCAGGATTACACAGGACTTGGCAGCTTCTACATCAAAAGACTGGAGGGATTGGAATTTTATATTTTGTAAGGCAAAAGAGCTAGGACTAAAACCAAGCATCAATTACCCAGAAAAACTGAGCATAATCTTTCAGGCAAGAAGATGGTCATTTAATGAAATAAAGGACTTCCAGACTTTCCTGATGAAAAAGCCAGAGCTCAATGGAAAAATAGATCTCCATTGATAAGACTCAAGAAAGACATAAAAAGGTAAACAAAGAAAACACACAAACACACACACACATACACGTGCACACACACACATGTACATGTACGCACATAACTTGGGACTCAATAAGAGCAAACTGTTTACATCCCTATATGAGAAGCTGAAACCTGTCAATATTGAAATGTGTATAATTATTGTGACATTTAAAAGGGATGTACATAGATAGAGGGTGTGTGTTTAAATGAACTAATATGAAGATTTTAAAAACTCTATTAAGGGGAACAAAAGGATTGTAATGGGAAAAAAGGAAAGGATGATGTGGCAAGCCAAATAGGCCTGATCCAGGACTCAAATAAGAGACCTTAATGATGTACCCTAATTCCTCTCGAGGTGATGCAGCTTGCAAAGGCTGGCTTCCCCAAAAGAACCTCAGGGCTGCACTTAAAAGGACTTCTGTTTGATATCCTGAGATCAAAACCTTTGCCCCCAAACTTCAGGACATGTTCCTTATCATAAAGACTATTGTAAGTCAAAATACTTGATTCTTGGGGATCTGGCTTCTATGGAGATGTCTTTGAGACTGGTTTCTATGCAGATGTGTTTGAGATTGTGGCCTGCTCTCAGGGAGCATCCTTTGTCCTGTAAGATACACTTTGATAAAAGACAACTGATCTTCCCCATGGCTTCCTGCATCCTTGATAACAAGCCTTGTCTTATCCAAGCTACTTCCCTGGTACGGCAGACTATTCTATTAGTACTAATATTCCAGGATATGATTGAGATAAGGATACTTGAATCTTTGTCATTTGGATCTTTAAAAACTTTGTTCTAAGCATCAATAAACAGAGTTCATGGCTCTTCCCTGAACTACCCACATGGCCTGATCACCTTTTCTTATTCACATCTCCGATCATGCTTAGTGTTGGACGCTGAGCCCCCCAACAGGATGAGGCAGAAAATGGTAAATTATGCCACACGAAGAGGCATAAAAACATATTATAGTAGAGGGGAAGGAAGGAGGGAGATGAGCATCATATGAAGGTTATTCTCATTGGTTCTGACTCAAAGAGGGAACAATATAATCAGTTAAGTTTAGGATCCTAACATGAAAAGGCAAAAAAACCTCATTATAATAGAGGGAAAGGAGGGAGGAAGAGGAGCACTATATGAAATTTACTCTCATTAGTTTGCGTTCAAGTAGGGAATAACATACTTCATTAAGTATAAAAATACATTGTGCCCTACAGGCAGTAGGAGCATAAGGGGGGGGGGTGTAAAAAGGGGTAGGGTACTCAGAAGAAGGGGAAAGACTACTAACGGGAAAGGGTAGGTAAAGAGGGGGGGACACAGGGAAGGAATACTGAGGGAGGTGGTGGTCAAAAGGAAAACTCTTAAGGAGGGGAAGGGAAAAGGAAGATACAAAAATATAAACAAGAGAGGGAATAGGATGGAGGGAAAGTCACAGACAGTAATCATAATTGTGAATGTGAATGGGATGAACTCTCCCATAAAATGGAGGAGGATAGCAGAGTGGATTAAAAACCACAATCCTACAATATGCTGTCTACAAGAAACACATTTGAAACAAGGGGATATGCACAGGGTGAAGAAAAAAGGCTGCAGCAGAATATATTATGCTTCAGCTAAAGTAAAAAAGCAGGGGTAGCAATCCTTATCTCAGATAGAGCAAAAACAAAAATAGATCTAATTAAAAGAGATAGAGAAGGAAACTACATCCTGCTAAAAGGCACCATTGAGGGGGCGGAGTAAAGATGGTGGCATAAAAGTAGGAGAACTCCATGAGCTCCCACAATGACCACCTGAAATACCTATAAAATATGACTAAACAAATTTTAGAGCTACAGAACTCACAAAATAACAGAGAAACAAAGCCCTGCTGAAAGCAGCCTGGCAGGTGGACAGGAAAGGTTTATCTCAGCACACTGGGGGCCAGGACCATCACCACCACAGCTTTAGCCCCAGGGCAGCCAGGGCCAGGCACAGCTGGAGGTTTCAGGAGAGAGGTTCACTGGCAGCTGTGGCAGTTTTCAGAATTATCAACCCATAAGAGCCAAGGACAAAGTGAAAGGTCGGTGGAACTCGACTAAATTGGGGGGAAAGAAGCAGGTCTGGCTGTCTGCCCCCAGGATAAGAAGCAGGGGCATCAGCCTTGCAATTGTCTCCATGTGGCTGCTTCAGAGCTCCCAACCTGCAGATTGCAGCGGGGCCAAGTGACTATTCAGAGATATCTGATCAAGGAGGTTCAGGATTCATGTGAATGGAACGCTCAGCACTTCAAAAGATCCAATATAGTTTATTTAGAATATAAGCAAGTGGGAAGGAAGCCAGAGACAACAGAGTAAAGGCTTAGGAATGGTAAAATAAGAGCAACTATGAGATATATATATATATATATATATATATATATATATATATATATATATATACGTACATACATATCCACGATCATCTCCGATGAGGGAAAGCACCAACACCTAACCACCAATCAGGGTCTCGCTCAGGACAGGCAGGATTCCAACAGCATAGTAATATATATCTATACATATTTATAGTCATCACCGATGCAGAGAAGCACCAACACCTGACCACACAAGCTGGGGAATCCTGGCTATGGCCATCAGGGTTCCACTCAGGAAGGTCCCAGGTAGGACATCCATGGGTGAGATTCCAATTTGAGGTCTTACAGTTTAAGTAGTGCTGAGAACAAAGAAGGCATACTGCCAGGTGTTTATTAGCAAGCATCATCTTGTGTGAGGCCAGGGAGGGAGGTCTATAAGGGCCCCTTAGAGCTATTTGCCTACCTGGATGTCTGACCTCAGTCAGTGTGCCCTTGCTAACAAGGAAAACCTGAGGTGGGTAAGAGGCATCCAGGTGTGTACTCTGCCTCGATGACTGCACATCAAACACAGGGCATTGAGCATGCACCATCAATGGAAGAGCACTCCCCGTCTATCAGGATCCTGTTGCTGGGACACCTGACAAAAGGGCAGACAGAAAGGGAATAAAAGGGGCAGGCAGAGGGGGCAGCAGCAAGAGGAGATTTGTAAGACAATAAAGATGCTTGGCCACTCCACTGAGGTGTGTCGGACTATTCTGTCCATATCTGGAGTTCTCCTCCAAAGAGTCATTTGGGTGACTGAGAGCACCTGCAGGGTCGTTGGGGTGACTGGGTGCAACTGTGGGGCTACGAAAGTACTTTGAGACGCCTGGAATCCCTGAGTCTGGCTGACCGGACAGGTGGCACCACGAACAGGGACTTGAGTACTGAGGGACAGGTGGCATCATGAACAGGGACTTGAGTACTGAGGGACAGATAGCCGCTTAAAAAGCAGAGCAGTAGAGGCTGGGAGAGTGTAGAGGCACTCGTGATGGGGAGTGATTTTAGCTTCCCCATTGTGACACCCTCTTCGGTGGAGGTGTGTGGCAGACAAGTCTATAAATTAGCAAAAAAACAAGGAATGGAGGTACATATCAAGCAGTGCCATAAATTTGTCAGTAATCTTCTTGTTGTGTCCCCCTGGGTGGAATATGCAGGGCTCGACCCGGAGAAAATAATTGGATAGATATGTTAGCCGAATTTGTGTGGATGGCCATCCAGCGAGCTGTTTGGCTCTCGGTTACTTACCCCCTTTTTCATTCGCCTTTTAAAGAATCTATGTTAAATGTTATTGCTCAGCATCATCTCTTATGGGCATACATAGTAACCACTGTAACCATAAATCCCTTAGGAACCTCTCCTGTAATTCTCCTGTAATTCACCCTTATTCTGGCCCCTTTTGGAAAACACTACTTCCAGTGTCACGGGATCCAGTAGATGGTCCCAATGTCTTCACAGATGCTACAAAATCACATAAAGCAGCCATTTATTGTCCAGATCTCCAACAACAACGGGTCCTTACCACTCCATATGATTCTACACAAAAAAATGAATTCTTTGCCATAATACAAGCATTAGTGAAAGTACCTCAATCCTGCAACATTGTTTCTGATAGCACCTATGCTGTGTCAGCTATCCAGAGACTTCCTCAAGCTTATATTGAGAAAAGACACACTTCTATTGCTTCCTTATTACATGAAGCCCAAGAAGTGTTGTTGTCTAGAGTATACCCTGTCTATATAATGCATGTGAGATCCCACACCATGGGATCTGGACTTATCTTTGAAGGAAATAGATATGTAGATTCTCTTCTTCTTTTCAGTATATCCTTTATGTCTGTTGAAAAGGCGGCTTCAGCCCATAATGCTTTTCATCTTTCAGCTTGTTCTCTCTGGATATTATATGGCTTAACGAAACAACAAGCCGCAGAGATAGTGAAACGCTATATCTCCTGCACTCCCTTCAGGCCACCCCCGAATGTTCCTTCTGAAAATCCGCGAGGGACTTGTCCCCAGGAGTTGTGGCAAATGGATGTCACCCATTGGGGTTCCCCATGCATTCATGTGTCTGTTGATACTTTTTCCAGGTTCCTGTGGGCCACCATCCAGCCAGGGGAGGCAGCCTGACATGTGAATAAATCACTTATTAACATGTTTTTCTTTTGCAGGCCCCCCCTTGGCCATAAAAACAGA
>JAQQSV010002575.1:0-12378 GCA_028646515.1 Pseudochirops corinnae
GCTCCTCCCAGTTCAGCCCTCTCTCTTCACGTCAACAAGTCCATCCCACAAGGGGGATTCACAAGCTCTGGGTTTTAATACTCAACCCCAAAACCAAGCCAATACAGGGGCATCTCCAAATTCCATTACCAATACAGTTGCTTGAATATCTTGCTCTGAAAGCAAGGCGGATTGTAGGAACTCAACATGTTTTAACATGAAGTTTTAAAATAATCGAACACAAAGAAGGCCTAAATTTTCCATCAGCAGTACTCCTGGTTTTCAGTTAAATACTTTTCCAAATATACTATGAAGCCTTTTATCAATAATTTCAATTTTTTAATATAACTCTATTATAAGTACCAATAGGATATCCAAGTGAACTTATCCCCTACACAACTTGAAATTAAGGGCTGCACCTCATGAAAGGTCAGACCTGAAGTTGTAGATTTAGGAGTCATATGCAAAGGAAGAGTAATTGAAATTGTAATAGTTTATATACTATAGATAAAATTTGAAAGTCTACATTCATGCCAAATCTACCCCTCCTCTTAACTCCCCTATTTCTGTCAAAAAGATATGATAATTAAAAGTTCCAAGAGTCAAAGTTTTTGGGTAAATTAAAATCATTTTTATTTACTACATCTAGAAAGGAGTCAACAGAATAGGCCCATTATCCCCTCAGTAGCCAAGGGACCTCATGACCACTTCATTAGGTTTTTAATGCCTTCAGACAAGAGGTAGTCCATCAAACAGAAATCACATCTAATTGGTTAATGTGATAGGAGGTAGGCTATATTAAAATAAAGGTCTTGAGGTATGTGTCCTGTGTCACCCTAATCTTGGTTAATAGAGATATTGATTTCCATATCAATCAGAGACATAGAGAGAATCAATACTTCCCTATAACTGTCTAGAAAAACCTAATGAGTAAAATACACCTATTAGGCCCAACTTAGAATTTCTTTTACCATCTGATTAGATCTTGACCTGAGGAAATCTGTAAGAGAAAGATTTCCCACCCTGGTTGATTTCTGGATGAGGAAGTAGAAAAGGGGAAAAACCTTCTTCCTAATATAATAATTAGTTATTAAATATAATAGAGAAATATTCATGTCTCACAGAGACTAATATCCTTCTAGTCACTGAGATTCACAGCCTTTGTGTCATCCTGTGCTGTCCACAATCCTTCATGTCATATATTGATTAAGTTGTCAGATGTTGTTATTTCTGCTTCCATAACTTCTCTTGAATTTGAACAGATAAGATAACATTTTGTTTATCACCATGCTCAGTACATAGCAGTTGCTTAATAAATGCTTGTTCCTTTCCCTTTTTTTCCCTTATTTATTCAATTATCACTCTAGCTCAGTCTCTTATTGCTTCTTGTTTAAGGTATGGCAAGAGTCCCTTAATTAGTCTTTTCCCTTTCTCATCCTTCACATAGCTGCCAAACTGATCCTAAGGCACTGGCTGTCCTCTCTGCCTGCAGTTCACTAACTGCATCACTGTCTCTCACATTGTGTAGCTCCTTTTCCCACCCAGCTCAAGTGCTGCCTTCTGCATAAATATAAATGTAAAATCCTACACTTAGGTTCAGAAATCACCCTCATGCTTTTAAGATAAAGGAGATGTGCCTAGATGAGAGTTTGGCAGAGAAACAAAGAACTTTTCATGGTCTGAAAGTTCAATACATGCTAGCAACACAATATGGCAGCCAAAAAGCTAATATGATCTTAGGCATAAGAGGCATAGTGTTTAGAAAGATGAAGGTGATGCTTTATGCATATATCATATGTAGAATATTGTGTTCAGTTCTGGGTGCCACATTTTAGAAAATACAATGAAAAGTAATGAGGAGTTGGAGGAGGAAAATGAGGATTATCAAGGCTGTATCTTATATGGATTAGTTGAAGGAGTTAGGGATAGAGAAGAGAAGACTTAGGGATGATATGTTAACCATCTTCAAGCATAATCATGTGAAAGGGAGGATTAGAATTTCTCTACCTGAGGCCAAAATGCAGTGAATAGAAGTCACAAAGAAACAGAATTTGCCTCACTCTATGGGAAAACTTGATAGTTAAGAATTAAACAAATGTGGAGAAGGCTGCCTTGTAGACTTGTCTTGAAGCAAAGGCTGTATGATTATTTATTTGGGAACATTATAGAGAGGGTTCTTGATTAGATACAGGTTGGACCAGATGTTCACTAAAGTCCTTTTCAACTCTTTGAAAATATCACTCTTGATGGAGGAATACATAGAGAAAAGGTGGCACAATAGCTAGTATGAATGATATATCAAAAGAAAAAAATATTTCCATTAATAGAATTTGTAGACTCTTAGAGCTGGATAAGATCTAAAAAATCAACTTCTACATGCTTTACAGAAGAAGAAACTGAGACTCAGCAGTTAAATGACTTTCTAAAGGTAATAGGTGACAGAACTGGAACTGGAATTAGTCTCTTTTGATTCCCAGTCTAATAGTGTATTACATGGAGTTTTTCTCAAATACTGTGTAACAGAGAGCTTTGGTGTGATAGGATATGTCCATTTCTGACTAATTATAAAGAATGCTACTTGTCATTTAAAAAAAATTTAAATGTTTTTCATTATACAAATCATCTTTTTAACAACACAAAAGGTGGTATTCAATAAATCTGTTTACTTGTTAAGTGAAATAAGTTAAATATCAGTTGTCAACTAGATAACAGGGTAATTCAGTAGCATGGACCTATTTACAACCCACTTTATAACTTGTCCTTGGTTAACAGTAAATTTAAATAAACTATTTTTCTTTGCTGGCTTTCTAAATCAGGAACAGCAGCATTCCTGGCAATACATACTAGGGAAGAAGTTAAATGTACTACTCTTGATATTCCAGGGTTCATTTTGAGAGAAATGATTATTTCTTTCTTGTATTTAGTAACTAATTATTGTATTGAGACCAGCGTTTTTCCTCCTTTCTTCTTTCTCATCCAGAAATCAACCAATGTGGGAAATCTTGGGCAAAAACTTACCCAGGCAGGCCAAGATCTGATCGAACAGTAAAAGAAATTCCAAGTTTGGTCTAATTAGTGCATTTCTGTTCATTGTGTTTGCTCATAGTGGTCTGGGAAAATGTGAATCCTCCCTTTTATTGGACAGGTGATATAGAAATTGATGTCTCTTTGACCAGGATTTGGATGATCCAAGTCACATACCCCAAGACCCTCATTGTAACAGATCTCAACCTCTCATTATACTATTCATTTTCTCATTAATTGTTAATTAATCACAATTGATTGCCACCCTCAGAACACCTACTACCAAGCCCACTACCATGAGGGACTGGTCTTTGGTTTAAGAGCAACAGCTAAATGACCATCCTTTTATTAATAAACATGCAAGCATCATTAATAAAATGATTAAATTACTCTAAAATTATACCTCTCAAACTTTTTAAATGTCATAATTTTCAAGGGTATGCATAAACTGTGCTAGGAATGATCTCTTTTTTCCTTGGTTTCTTTGAGGTTCCTGACCTTTTGTTCTTCTAAATGAGCTTTGTTATTATTTTTTTTTAACTCAGTGAGATAATTTTTAGTAACTTAATTAGGATGGCATTACATAAATAGATCACTTCAGTAAAATTATCATTTAAAAATTATATTGACTTTTCCTACCCATGAACAATAAAAACTACTTCAATTATTTAGATCTTGCATTATTTGTATAAAAATTTTTTATGTTATATTTATATAGTTCCTATGTCTGTTATAGGCAGGTATACTCTCAGGTATTTTATGCTGTCTAGTTATTTTAAATTGTCTAAAACAATATTGAATAATATGGCTGACTCATATAGTTTTCCTATTTTTCTCTTGATTAAATCTATTATAGCTTTTATTTTGTCTGAAATCATGATTACTACCTCTGCTTTTTTAATATAGAAAATTCTACTCTTGACCTTTGTTTTATGTTTGTGTATATCTCTCATTTTTATAGCATTTCCTGAAAGCAACATACTGTTGAATTTGAATTTTTAATCTGCTATCAGTTTCCATTTTATGGGTAAATTAATCCCATTTACATTCTAAGCTATAATTACTTGTATATTTTTCTCTTTCCTATTTTTCCTCACTATCCTTCTCATCCTATTGCTGTTCCTCTCCACTCCTTCCCTTTATCTGCCACCCTGCCCTCCTATTCCTTAACCTACTGACCCCTCCAAGAATCCACTCTCCCCCATCCTATACCTTGCCCTCCTATTTCTTTCTGAATATAGAAGACTTTTATACCCACTTAGTTATTTATGTTGTTCCCTCTTTAATCTATCCTCAATGAATGTAAGATTTCAGGACTATTCACCCTCCCCCACTAGCTTCTTCTGTATCAGTTTTTCCTTTTTTTTAATCTCATTTATATGAGATAATTGCTCCTTTTTATCTCTTTCTACACAGTTTTATTATTTTTAGAATCACCTCATCATACTCAGGTCAACCCAAACCTTTCTTTTAAATTACCCAAATGAAAAGACAGTCATTATAGAACTGACAGTATTTTCATATATAAGAAGTAAATTATTTGACCTTATTGAGTCCCTTATAGTTCATCCTTAATGTTCACTTTATAGTTTTCCTAGATGTTATATGTTGAATTTTACCTTAATTTCTGCTGTTTTTGCCATCAATACTTGAAAGACTTTCAGTTCTTTAAATGTCCATTTTTTCCCCCATTCAGGATTGTACTTAATTTTGCTGGGTAAGTTACCCTTTGAAGTAAACTTAGCTCTTTTGCTCTATGAAAGACCTATGGTTCTTCAATGTAATAGCTCCTTGGTCTTGTGTAATTCTTATTGTAGTTCTACAGTATTTAAATAGCTTTTTTTTCTGGTTGCTTCCAATATTTTCTTCTTAACCTGGGAGCTCTGAAACTTGGCTGTAATATTCCTTTAAGTTTTCCTTCTGGGATCCCTTTCAGGTGGTGATCAGTGTTGTTTTTTTTTTTTCTATTTCTCTTGTATCTCAGGAGAAATTTCATTCCTAATGATGAATTTATGGAATGTCTAATATGTAGTAGAACTATTAAGCAGACAGCATGATATTTTAACAGAGGATGAATGTAATATTTTAAATCTTCAAACAAGGCATATCCTTAACTGGGAGTTTAGTATGGTTTATTTCCTACATATAAGACGTGATTTATATAGGTCACAATATTTGCCTTTTTGAAACTGTTTTAAGTTAGAATTATTTTACTCACAGCTTTGATAGTGACTGTCACTGGAAGGACAATCTAAGAGACATAAATGGTAGGAAAGGGTTAATAAAATTATTGAAACAGTTCTTAACTTGCTTCTTCTCTACTTTTCTGATTACACCAAAGCCAGAGTTCTGATTATTCTGCTGAAAATAAAATACAAGACTTTTTACCTGATGAATATTCAGATTCTAGGGCTTTTTAAAATTAATTGGCTATATCTGACCATGGGAACATTAGTTCATTTAAGATTGCAAAAACTTTTCTATGTGCTTTGTATAGTGTTTTGTTAAATAATTTGTTACCAAGAAACATGTTATTACTTAGAGGAATGAACCTTCTTGTCCATTCAGCCTTTTATTAGAACAAAAAGCAATTAATCATTTTATTTCAGGCCAATTAAGATTTTGGAACCCTGATGACTTAAATGCCTCACAAAGAAGATCTTCTCCTACTCAAGACTGGATCGATGACAAACTGTATGAAGTTTGTGAAGGTCTGGGAATGACTCAAGATGGCCATTTGAACAAAAAGAAGCTGATCTCTATCTATGAACAGTATGACTTGAAAAATGTCAACAAAGAGGTAATTATGTTATGGTTAAATTCAGAAAGTCACCTTTTGATTTCATGCAGCTTACTTGTCTTTTTAAGTTTGCTGGTCAGTGAATATTTTCATAACACATTGGTTTACCATGCTTTCTTCACAACCCTGTGTGATAGCTACTTCAGGTATTATTTCCACTTTATAGATGAGGAAAGCAAAACTCAGAGTTTTAGTGATTTAGCCATGAGTGTACAGAAAATATTCAGAGATTTGTTTTAAGTGCTATGGGAAGTTGGTGGGGAGTAGGGTTTGTTGAGATGGTGAAGATACAGGGAATGGAGGAGGAAAAAAAAGAAAGATTAAGCACACTACTCAGAGTTGATGCCATCCTAACAGATAATGGAGACAATACATAAATAATATTTATTTTCCACCCTCTTTTGTCTGACAAGCAGAGTGACTATGAATTGGAAAGCTTAGAACAATGAAAGATCATTGAAATGCTTTGAAGTCAGAGGCCCTGGATTTAGTTCAAATTTAAATTCTACCACTTAGTACTTATATGACCTTGGGCAAGTCACTTAACTAACTCTCTGGGCCTCTGTTTCTTTTTCTATAAAATGAAGGGATTGAATTAGATGACTTCTAAGTTCTTTTCTAGCTCTAATCCTGATTTTGTGAAAGAACAAAATTTACTACAAGAGGAGTTGATTACACAAAAAAAGTAAGGAGATGTAATGACAGCTCCTGTCTTCATGATTTTGCTTCATGAGTCACAGGGTCCAGACAATCTACTTCCTGGTGTACTAAAATATTTACTTCTGTTTTCCCATATGCAGCCATCTGTCTCACACCTCCATAAATATACGTGCTATTCCATAAGTAGGTTCTTCCTCTTATCTATTTCTTAGCATCCCCAGCTTCCTTCAAGGCTAAACAAAAGGGACCACCACCATAGTCTCCTTATTTCCTGTATGCTGCTAATGCTGTCCTCCTTCTAAAATTACTTTGTATTTGCTTTGCATATGTGCTTTATATTTACCTTTCTGTATACACATATCACCTACCAATAGAAGAGTAGCTCTTCATGGAGAGGGACTCTTTCATTTTTGTCTTTATATCATCAGTGCCTAAAACTCTGTCCATGTAGTAGGTACTTAATAAATTCTTTTTAAAATGAATTTAAGGTGGGGCAGCTAGGTGGGGCAGTGAATAGAGCACCTGCCCTGGAGTCAGGAGGACCTGAGTTCAAATCCAGCCTCCGACACTTATCACAAAACTAGCCATGGGACCTTGGGAAAGTCACTTAACCCCAATTGCCCTTCATCCCTCCCTCTAAAAAGCAAAAGAAGTAAAAATTGAAAAAATGAATTAAAGGTTATTCGACTTGTGGAACATGAATATACTCTCCAGCCTAAACATAGATGCTACCACCAACCTGAGTCACAGCCCATGCGGCTCCAGCTGTGTGATTGTCACAGTGGGATGACAACAAATAAATAAGCTGAACAAGAAGATATGGAGGATATTGAAGAAGTGAAAACTTCTGGTGAAGGTACACACAGCTCATCAGCTCACTGTTCAGATAGTGCAGAATTCTCACTTTCTTTCAATTCTTCAAGAAAGATCCAATAGGGGTGGCTATATAGCACAGTGAATAGAGCACCGACCCTGGAGTCAGGAGGACTTGAGTTCAAATCCAGCCTCAGACACTTAACACAAAACTAGCCATGTGACCTTGGGCAAGTCATTTACCCCCAATTGCCCTTTTTCCCTCCTCCAAAAAAAATAAAAAGAAAGATCCAATAGTTATGTGGGAACATTGACTTGATACATTGAATGCTTGCCCAAAATTGGCTAAGCAACTGTGTGAATGCCCTCAAAAACCTTCAGGTGAAATGTACTCAGATAGAAGTCAAGTTCTCCGAAAAGTTCATGCTCTTGGGGGAAAAAAACCCCTGTTTTTCTTTACCAGCCACTTTTTGATAAGGAGAAGTGAAATCATCAATGCAATTTATGAACCTAAAGAGGGAGAATATGAATTGAAACTAGGTGATGAGGAAGAGGTTTCAGAGGAAAGGAGGAGAAGGCTAAGCTTGAAGAAGAGGAAAAAAAAAAAAGATAAAAAAAGAAGACCTTAAAGGAATTCCTGAATTTAACTGACTATTTTTAAAAATGTTGACTTGCTCATGTTCAGGAACATGATGAACCTATTACGAAGCCTTGAAAGACATTAAAGTGAAGTTGTTGGTTGTTGGTCAGCCTATGATTTTTGCATTAGAATTTCACTTTGCACCTAAAGAATATTTCACAAATGAGATGCTGATGAAGATACATCATATGCTGTCAGATCCAAATGATTCAGATCTCTTCTCCTTTGTCCAAACACAGGGTGTCAGGGAGATTGGGAAAAAATGTCAATTTGAAAACTATTACGGAGAAGGCACATGAGACAGTTAAACTAGTGATGAAAAATTTTCAATGATTGTTTCTTCAATTTATTTTCTCTTCTGAAGTTCCTCAAAGTTGAGACCTCCTTGTTGCAGATTTCAAAATTGGTCCCTTTTTACATGAGTTTATAATTCCCAAATCAGTATTTATATTTCACAAGAGAAGCTATTGAAAACTATAATGAGGATTATAATGAAGGTAAATGAGCTAATGATGAGAAAGGGGAAGAAGAAACTGATGAAGAAAATGATCCAGACTATAACCTGAAGAAAGATCCAAACCCAGTTAAATGCAAACATCAGTGGGCAGTATTTGCTGTGGCTTTGTGGATTACTGTACTATCCCAGCCTAAACACAGCCTTATGTTTTGTATTTTCTTGGTAGAATCAAATAAACAGGGTTTGTTAAAAGATGATAAAATGAACATTTAAGAATCAGTTCAACTATAGATTCATTCTACCCAGTATTTTAATGGTATAATTTCTGCCTGAAATGAAGAATGCAACAAATCCTTTTTAATATATATCCATTACTACAAAGTTTGGTTCTTGCTAAATCTTTTGTCATATAGTTTATTAGACTACAGCTGGGAAAATTATCAGACTGTTTACCAAGACCAATATTGATTTAAAAAATAAGAAATCCTTCTGAAGAATGAACCAAAGTATTTTTTCAGCCTAGTAGCTGAAAGTGTTTAAGTCTGATTTCCCTGGCTGTGCCTTCATTACTTTGTTAGAGAAATGCAGTGACTTGTACTAACTAGGAAACAATGCATTTTTTGAAATTTGATTTGGGAAGAAACTAATATATAGTTAACAATGTGCAATATGATCCCAACTAATGTTCCTGTCTATTTTTTTAATGAATTTTTGTATTTTAATAGTAATCTACAAAGAAACTTAGTCATCCTATTAAGCTTATTGTTTACCATTGGATTGTGAATAAAATCTACTATTTCAGAAGTTAGCATCTTCTTATACTTGTGTAACCTTGACCATATAAATTGCAAGCATCTTTCCTTTTCTTAGTGGTATTGTGTTGCATTTTCACTGAAAATGATCACTTATAGCACCTTAAATAAGCCTATTTCAAGTTATTTCAGTATAGTTTTAAAATAAATTACCAAGCAGAGTTTTAGTTCTCACAGGATAATATCTTAATTTGACATATTTGGAAATAATCAACCACTAATGATTATTGCTAAGTTTGACATTATTTAGGAGAAGTAACCAGATTTTTAAAAAGCAGTCTAGGCTCTACCAAAATGCAAGTGCGATAAGCCAGTGGGCACAATTTTAAAGCATAATTGTTACCCTTTAAAGATCATTATCGTTAAAGTTAAATTTATTATGATATTGTGTTTAAAGCTAGGGAGAAGGTTCTGTACCAGATCTCATTGCTTAATATAGACTTATTAATACCTGTGTCCACCCATGTATTTAAATGGATAATTTTGTTTACTTACCTACCTCATAAGAGTTTTGAGTTTTTGAATTTTGCTATTTTGTATAAAAATTGTTCTTGGTTATTAAAAGATCAGAAATTTTAACCTTAAGAAAAAGAAAAGCATCAAGGAAATCCATACTTGACACTGTGCTGTTTAACTTTTTTATTTTTTAATGACAAAATCTTGGATTAAATACTTACCAAATTTGCAGAGGACACAAAAGTAGGGGGAGGAGACTTGTTAAAACCCAGAAGATAACAGTTATATCCCAAGATGAAGAATTTGACAGACTAGAAAGTTTTTGTTTGCTTGTTTCATGGACCCTTTGGCACTAGTGAAATCTATGGACTCCTCAGAAAAAAATTGTTTTTAAATACATAAAGCAAGGTACATGAGATTATTCAGAAAACCAGATATATTGAAATATAGTTATCAAAATATTCAACAACAATAATAAGTTCACAGACTCTAGTTTAAAAACTCAGGCTAGAACATTGAGCTGATTTGCATACAATAAAATGTAACAGGGATACATTTATAGTCATATGATCTAGGAACTTTATGTCAGCAAAAATACATAAATGCTAGCATTTTATTTAGGGAATATCTCAGGCTAGAAAGGTGTTAAGCCCCACTATGACTTTCCCTGGTAAGATTACTGATAGAGTGTGGTGTTCGGTTTTGGGCATCACATTTTAGGAAGGATACTAACAGGTTAAGAGAGATTTCAAAGAAGGACATAAATGATGATGTGAAGTTTTGATATTGGGTGGTATAATGATCAATTGAAAGAACTGTGGATGTTTGAGAGAGAAGACTTAGAGGCACGGATGGAAAAGAAACTAGAACTTAGGAGCTCCGTTAGGAGACTGGAGATATTTCAGCTGAGAGGTTATGAATGTGGTGGCCTGACTAGTGACGTGATACCTTGTCTTCAAGTACTTGAAGGCCTATTATATAGAATTTACTATCATTTCCCTTAAATCCACGTCTTCAAACTTTCATATTTCTGTTGAAGGCACTATTATTCTCCCAGTCACTACCAAAGTTCTAGGCCTCATCTCCCTTCAGCTGGGTTATACAATGGATGTAATGTCAGGAAGTCAGGAGTCAGGAAGACATGAGTTCTAGCCTCAGAGATTTTTTGTTGTGTGACCCTGGGTATCACTTAATCTCTGTCTGCCTCAGTTTTTCCTCAACTGGATTCTAGTTCTTATTCTGTTAATCTTGGAAACTTTTATTTTCAAAAATATTCATCCATTTCACTTGTTGTCAGTTGTTCTGATATGATTGGACAATTCTAAAAATTGCTTTATTTTATCTTCATTGGTGGTGCATTCACCCTTTTCACTTTTAATCCTAATTTATTTTGTTTCCTTTTTAAAAATCCAATTAAGCAATGGTTTGTCTATGTTATTGGGCATTTATAAAACCAGATCCTAGTTTTATTTATTACTTTGATGTTTTTAAATTTAAATTTTATTAATTTGTCCTTTAATTTTCCAGGATTTCCATTTTGATGTTTAATTGGAGATTAGTTTCTTAGTCAATTCATTGATGTGTTCTTTCTCTTTTCTCAATTGATATAAGAGTTTAAAGATATAAATTTCCCCCTAAATACTGATCTAGCTATATACCACAAATTTTGATATGTTTTCTCATTGTTGTCATTATTTTTAATGAAATTGTTGATTATTTCTATAATTTATTTTTTGACCTACAAATTCTTTAGGATTAGATTATTTGGTATTCAACTGATTTTTAATCAGTACTTCTAAAGCTCTGTATTAAAAGTAATTTTTATTGCATTATGATCTGAAAATGATAATTTAATATTTGTACTTTTCTGCATTTGATTGTGAGGTATTTATGCACTAATATATGGTCAAATTGAAACTTTTTTTATTTTAGTATTCTATTTTCCCCCAGTTACATGTAAAAACAATCTTAACATTTTCTTTATAAATTAATTTATTTTTAGTTTTCAACATTCACTTCCATATTTTTTAAAATTTCCTTCACTTTTCTCCTTTCCTTCTCCCCTCCCCAAGACAGTGTGCAATGTGATATAGGCTCTACATATACATTCTTTCCCCCCACCTTTTACTTATTTGTTTATTCATTCATTCATTAATTTATATATATATATTCATTCATTTATTTTATTTTTAAAAATTAATTTTTTAGTTTTCAACATTCATTTCTACAAGATTTTGAGTTACAAATTTTCTCATCTCTCCCCTACCTCCCACCCTAAGATGGCAAGCATATTGAATACCCCTTCCCCCAATCTGCTCTCTCTTTTATTCCCCCATTCCCCCTTACTTTCTTGTGGGAGAAGATGGATTTCTATACCCCATTGCCTGTTACATATACATTCTTGTTAAACATATTTTCACATTAGTCATGTTGTATTGAGGAATTAGAACAAATGGGAAGAACCATGTGAATGATTAAAAAAACAAAACAAAACAAAAAAAGAGCAAATAAAGTATTTCAATCTATATTCAAACTCCATAGTTCTTTCTCTCCATGGCATTTTCCATCATGAATCTTTTGGAGTTGTTTTAGGTCCTTACATTGCTGAGAAGAGCTAAGTCTATCAGTCAGTCATTATACAATGTGGCTGTTACAGTGTACAATGTTCTCCTGGTCGTGCTCATTTCACTGAGTATCAGTTCATATAAGTTTTTTCAGATTTTTTCTGAAGTTCACC
>JAQQSV010002575.1:12478-25055 GCA_028646515.1 Pseudochirops corinnae
TTTTTTTGTCTATGTCTTCTTTCACAACATGATTATTATGGATATGTTTTGTATGACCACCCATGTATAACCTATATTGAATTATTTGCATTCTCAATTAGTGGGGATGGGGAGGGAGGGAGAGAATTTGGAACTCAAAAGTTTTAAAAAACAGATGTTAAGTAATGGAATACTATTGTGCTATAAGAAATGATGAACAGGTGAACTTCAGAAAAAATCTGAAAAAACTTATATGAACTGATACTCAGTGAAATGAGCACGACCAGGAGAACATTGTACACTGTAACAGCCACATTGTATAATGACTGACTGATAGACTTAGCTCTTCTCAGCAATGTAAGGACCTAAAACAACTCCAAAAGATTCATGATGGAAAATGCCATGGAGAGAAAGAACTATGGAGTTTGAATATAGATTGAAATACTTTATTTGCTCTTTTTTTGTTTTGTTTTGTTTTTTTAATCATTCACATGGTTCTTCCCATTTGTTCTAATTCCTCAATACAACATGACTAATGTGAAAATATGTTTAACAAGAATGTATATGTAACAGGCAATGGGGTATAGAAATCCATCTTCTCCCACAAGAAAGTAAGGGGGAATGGGGGAATAAAAGAGAGAGCAGATTGGGGGAAGGGGTATTCAATATGCTTGCCATCTTAGGGTGGGAGGTAGGGGAGAGATGAGAAAATTTGTAACTCAAAATCTTGTAGAAATGAATGTTGAAAACTAAAAAATTAATTTTTAAAAATAAAATAAATGAATGAATATATATATATAAATTAATGAATGAATGAATAAACAAATAAGTAAAAGGTGGGGGGAAAGAATGTATATGTAGAGCCTATATCACATTGCACACTGTCTTGGGGAGGGGAGAAGGAAAGGAGAAAAGTGAAGGAAATTTTAAAAAATATGGAAGTGAATGTTGAAAACTAAAAATAAATTAATTTATAAAGAAAATGTTAAGATTGTTTTTACATGTAACTGGGGGAAAATAGAATACTAAAATAAAAAAAGTTTCAATTTGACCATATATTAGTGCATAAATACCTCACAATCAAATGCAGAAAAGTACAAATATTAAATTATCATTTTCAGATCATAATGCAATAAAAATTACTTTTAATACAGAGCTTTAGAAGTACTGATTAAAAATCAGTTGAATACCAAATAATCTAATCCTAAAGAATTTGTAGGTCAAAAAATAAATTATAGAAATAATCAACAATTTCATTAAAAATAATGACAACAATGAGAAAACATATCAAAATTTGTGGTATATAGCTAGATCAGTATTTAGGGGGAAATTTATATCTTTAAACTCTTATATCAATTGAGAAAAGAGAAAGAACACATCAATGAATTGACTAAGAAACTAATCTCCAATTAAACATCAAAATGGAAATCCTGGAAAATTAAAGGACAAATTAATAAAATTTAAATTTAAAAACATCAAAGTAATAAATAAAACTAGGATCTGGTTTTATAAATGCCCAATAACATAGACAAACCATTGCTTAATTGGATTTTTAAAAAGGAAACAAAATAAATTAGGATTAAAAGTGAAAAGGGTGAATGCACCACCAATGAAGATAAAATAAAGCAATTTTTAGAATTGTCCAATCATATCAGAACAACTGACAACAAGTGAAATGGATGAATATTTTTGAAAATAAAAGTTTCCAAGATTAACAGAATAAGAACTAGAATCCAGTTGAGGAAAAACTGAGGCAGACAGAGATTAAGTGATACCCAGGGTCACACAACAAAAAATCTCTGAGGCTAGAACTCATGTCTTCCTGACTCCTGACTTCCTGACATTACATCCATTGTATAACCCAGCTGAAGGGAGATGAGGCCTAGAACTTTGGTAGTGACTGGGAGAATAATAGTGCCTTCAACAGAAATATGAAAGTTTGAAGACGTGGATTTAAGGGAAATGATAGTAAATTCTATATAATAGGCCTTCAAGTACTTGAAGACAAGGTATCACGTCACTAGTCAGGCCACCACATTCATAACCTCTCAGCTGAAATATCTCCAGTCTCCTAACGGAGCTCCTAAGTTCTAGTTTCTTTTCCATCCGTGCCTCTAAGTCTTCTCTCTCAAACATCCACAGTTCTTTCAATTGATCATTATACCACCCAATATCAAAACTTCACATCATCATTTATGTCCTTCTTTGAAATCTCTCTTAACCTGTTAGTATCCTTCCTAAAATGTGATGCCCAAAACCGAACACCACACTCTATCAGTAATCTTACCAGGGAAAGTCATAGTGGGGCTTAACACCTTTCTAGCCTGAGATATTCCCTAAATAAAATGCTAGCATTTATGTATTTTTGCTGACATAAAGTTCCTAGATCATATGACTATAAATGTATCCCTGTTACATTTTATTGTATGCAAATCAGCTCAATGTTCTAGCCTGAGTTTTTAAACTAGAGTCTGTGAACTTATTATTGTTGTTGAATATTTTGATAACTATATTTCAATATATCTGGTTTTCTGAATAATCTCATGTACCTTGCTTTATGTATTTAAAAACAATTTTTTTCTGAGGAGTCCATAGATTTCACTAGTGCCAAAGGGTCCATGAAACAAGCAAACAAAAACTTTCTAGTCTGTCAAATTCTTCATCTTGGGATATAACTGTTATCTTCTGGGTTTTAACAAGTCTCCTCCCCCTACTTTTGTGTCCTCTGCAAATTTGGTAAGTATTTAATCCAAGATTTTGTCATTAAAAAATAAAAAAGTTAAACAGCACAGTGTCAAGTATGGATTTCCTTGATGCTTTTCTTTTTCTTAAGGTTAAAATTTCTGATCTTTTAATAACCAAGAACAATTTTTATACAAAATAGCAAAATTCAAAAACTCAAAACTCTTATGAGGTAGGTAAGTAAACAAAATTATCCATTTAAATACATGGGTGGACACAGGTATTAATAAGTCTATATTAAGCAATGAGATCTGGTACAGAACCTTCTCCCTAGCTTTAAACACAATATCATAATAAATTTAACTTTAACGATAATGATCTTTAAAGGGTAACAATTATGCTTTAAAATTGTGCCCACTGGCTTATCGCACTTGCATTTTGGTAGAGCCTAGACTGCTTTTTAAAAATCTGGTTACTTCTCCTAAATAATGTCAAACTTAGCAATAATCATTAGTGGTTGATTATTTCCAAATATGTCAAATTAAGATATTATCCTGTGAGAACTAAAACTCTGCTTGGTAATTTATTTTAAAACTATACTGAAATAACTTGAAATAGGCTTATTTAAGGTGCTATAAGTGATCATTTTCAGTGAAAATGCAACACAATACCACTAAGAAAAGGAAAGATGCTTGCAATTTATATGGTCAAGGTTACACAAGTATAAGAAGATGCTAACTTCTGAAATAGTAGATTTTATTCACAATCCAATGGTAAACAATAAGCTTAATAGGATGACTAAGTTTCTTTGTAGATTACTATTAAAATACAAAAATTCATTAAAAAAATAGACAGGAACATTAGTTGGGATCATATTGCACATTGTTAACTATATATTAGTTTCTTCCCAAATCAAATTTCAAAAAATGCATTGTTTCCTAGTTAGTACAAGTCACTGCATTTCTCTAACAAAGTAATGAAGGCACAGCCAGGGAAATCAGACTTAAACACTTTCAGCTACTAGGCTGAAAAAATACTTTGGTTCATTCTTCAGAAGGATTTCTTATTTTTTAAATCAATATTGGTCTTGGTAAACAGTCTGATAATTTTCCCAGCTGTAGTCTAATAAACTATATGACAAAAGATTTAGCAAGAACCAAACTTTGTAGTAATGGATATATATTAAAAAGGATTTGTTGCATTCTTCATTTCAGGCAGAAATTATACCATTAAAATACTGGGTAGAATGAATCTATAGTTGAACTGATTCTTAAATGTTCATTTTATCATCTTTTAACAAACCCTGTTTATTTGATTCTACCAAGAAAATACAAAACATAAGGCTGTGTTTAGGCTGGGATAGTACAGTAATCCACAAAGCCACAGCAAATACTGCCCACTGATGTTTGCATTTAACTGGGTTTGGATCTTTCTTCAGGTTATAGTCTGGATCATTTTCTTCATCAGTTTCTTCTTCCCCTTTCTCATCATTAGCTCATTTACCTTCATTATAATCCTCATTATAGTTTTCAATAGCTTCTCTTGTGAAATATAAATACTGATTTGGGAATTATAAACTCATGTAAAAAGGGACCAATTTTGAAATCTGCAACAAGGAGGTCTCAACTTTGAGGAACTTCAGAAGAGAAAATAAATTGAAGAAACAATCATTGAAAATTTTTCATCACTAGTTTAACTGTCTCATGTGCCTTCTCCGTAATAGTTTTCAAATTGACATTTTTTCCCAATCTCCCTGACACCCTGTGTTTGGACAAAGGAGAAGAGATCTGAATCATTTGGATCTGACAGCATATGATGTATCTTCATCAGCATCTCATTTGTGAAATATTCTTTAGGTGCAAAGTGAAATTCTAATGCAAAAATCATAGGCTGACCAACAACCAACAACTTCACTTTAATGTCTTTCAAGGCTTCGTAATAGGTTCATCATGTTCCTGAACATGAGCAAGTCAACATTTTTAAAAATAGTCAGTTAAATTCAGGAATTCCTTTAAGGTCTTCTTTTTTTATCTTTTTTTTTTTTCCTCTTCTTCAAGCTTAGCCTTCTCCTCCTTTCCTCTGAAACCTCTTCCTCATCACCTAGTTTCAATTCATATTCTCCCTCTTTAGGTTCATAAATTGCATTGATGATTTCACTTCTCCTTATCAAAAAGTGGCTGGTAAAGAAAAACAGGGGTTTTTTTCCCCCAAGAGCATGAACTTTTCGGAGAACTTGACTTCTATCTGAGTACATTTCACCTGAAGGTTTTTGAGGGCATTCACACAGTTGCTTAGCCAATTTTGGGCAAGCATTCAATGTATCAAGTCAATGTTCCCACATAACTATTGGATCTTTCTTTTTATTTTTTTTGGAGGAGGGAAAAAGGGCAATTGGGGGTAAATGACTTGCCCAAGGTCACATGGCTAGTTTTGTGTTAAGTGTCTGAGGCTGGATTTGAACTCAAGTCCTCCTGACTCCAGGGTCGGTGCTCTATTCACTGTGCTATATAGCCACCCCTATTGGATCTTTCTTGAAGAATTGAAAGAAAGTGAGAATTCTGCACTATCTGAACAGTGAGCTGATGAGCTGTGTGTACCTTCACCAGAAGTTTTCACTTCTTCAATATCCTCCATATCTTCTTGTTCAGCTTATTTATTTGTTGTCATCCCACTGTGACAATCACACAGCTGGAGCCGCATGGGCTGTGACTCAGGTTGGTGGTAGCATCTATGTTTAGGCTGGAGAGTATATTCATGTTCCACAAGTCGAATAACCTTTAATTCATTTTTTCAATTTTTACTTCTTTTGCTTTTTAGAGGGAGGGATGAAGGGCAATTGGGGTTAAGTGACTTTCCCAAGGTCCCATGGCTAGTTTTGTGATAAGTGTCGGAGGCTGGATTTGAACTCAGGTCCTCCTGACTCCAGGGCAGGTGCTCTATTCACTGCCCCACCTAGCTGCCCCACCTTAAATTCATTTTAAAAAGAATTTATTAAGTACCTACTACATGGACAGAGTTTTAGGCACTGATGATATAAAGACAAAAATGAAAGAGTCCCTCTCCATGAAGAGCTACTCTTCTATTGGTAGGTGATATGTGTATACAGAAAGGTAAATATAAAGCACATATGCAAAGCAAATACAAAGTAATTTTAGAAGGAGGACAGCATTAGCAGCATACAGGAAATAAGGAGACTATGGTGGTGGTCCCTTTTGTTTAGCCTTGAAGGAAGCTGGGGATGCTAAGAAATAGATAAGAGGAAGAACCTACTTATGGAATAGCACGTATATTTATGGAGGTGTGAGACAGATGGCTGCATATGGGAAAACAGAAGTAAATATTTTAGTACACCAGGAAGTAGATTGTCTGGACCCTGTGACTCATGAAGCAAAATCATGAAGACAGGAGCTGTCATTACATCTCCTTACTTTTTTTGTGTAATCAACTCCTCTTGTAGTAAATTTTGTTCTTTCACAAAATCAGGATTAGAGCTAGAAAAGAACTTAGAAGTCATCTAATTCAATCCCTTCATTTTATAGAAAAAGAAACAGAGGCCCAGAGAGTTAGTTAAGTGACTTGCCCAAGGTCATATAAGTACTAAGTGGTAGAATTTAAATTTGAACTAAATCCAGGGCCTCTGACTTCAAAGCATTTCAATGATCTTTCATTGTTCTAAGCTTTCCAATTCATAGTCACTCTGCTTGTCAGACAAAAGAGGGTGGAAAATAAATATTATTTATGTATTGTCTCCATTATCTGTTAGGATGGCATCAACTCTGAGTAGTGTGCTTAATCTTTCTTTTTTTTCCTCCTCCATTCCCTGTATCTTCACCATCTCAACAAACCCTACTCCCCACCAACTTCCCATAGCACTTAAAACAAATCTCTGAATATTTTCTGTACACTCATGGCTAAATCACTAAAACTCTGAGTTTTGCTTTCCTCATCTATAAAGTGGAAATAATACCTGAAGTAGCTATCACACAGGGTTGTGAAGAAAGCATGGTAAACCAATGTGTTATGAAAATATTCACTGACCAGCAAACTTAAAAAGACAAGTAAGCTGCATGAAATCAAAAGGTGACTTTCTGAATTTAACCATAACATAATTACCTCTTTGTTGACATTTTTCAAGTCATACTGTTCATAGATAGAGATCAGCTTCTTTTTGTTCAAATGGCCATCTTGAGTCATTCCCAGACCTTCACAAACTTCATACAGTTTGTCATCGATCCAGTCTTGAGTAGGAGAAGATCTTCTTTGTGAGGCATTTAAGTCATCAGGGTTCCAAAATCTTAATTGGCCTGAAATAAAATGATTAATTGCTTTTTGTTCTAATAAAAGGCTGAATGGACAAGAAGGTTCATTCCTCTAAGTAATAACATGTTTCTTGGTAACAAATTATTTAACAAAACACTATACAAAGCACATAGAAAAGTTTTTGCAATCTTAAATGAACTAATGTTCCCATGGTCAGATATAGCCAATTAATTTTAAAAAGCCCTAGAATCTGAATATTCATCAGGTAAAAAGTCTTGTATTTTATTTTCAGCAGAATAATCAGAACTCTGGCTTTGGTGTAATCAGAAAAGTAGAGAAGAAGCAAGTTAAGAACTGTTTCAATAATTTTATTAACCCTTTCCTACCATTTATGTCTCTTAGATTGTCCTTCCAGTGACAGTCACTATCAAAGCTGTGAGTAAAATAATTCTAACTTAAAACAGTTTCAAAAAGGCAAATATTGTGACCTATATAAATCACGTCTTATATGTAGGAAATAAACCATACTAAACTCCCAGTTAAGGATATGCCTTGTTTGAAGATTTAAAATATTACATTCATCCTCTGTTAAAATATCATGCTGTCTGCTTAATAGTTCTACTACATATTAGACATTCCATAAATTCATCATTAGGAATGAAATTTCTCCTGAGATACAAGAGAAATAGAAAAAAAAAAAACAACACTGATCACCACCTGAAAGGGATCCCAGAAGGAAAACTTAAAGGAATATTACAGCCAAGTTTCAGAGCTCCCAGGTTAAGAAGAAAATATTGGAAGCAACCAGAAAAAAAAGCTATTTAAATACTGTAGAACTACAATAAGAATTACACAAGACCAAGGAGCTATTACATTGAAGAACCATAGGTCTTTCATAGAGCAAAAGAGCTAAGTTTACTTCAAAGGGTAACTTACCCAGCAAAATTAAGTACAATCCTGAATGGGGGAAAAAATGGACATTTAAAGAACTGAAAGTCTTTCAAGTATTGATGGCAAAAACAGCAGAAATTAAGGTAAAATTCAACATATAACATCTAGGAAAACTATAAAGTGAACATTAAGGATGAACTATAAGGGACTCAATAAGGTCAAATAATTTACTTCTTATATATGAAAATACTGTCAGTTCTATAATGACTGTCTTTTCATTTGGGTAATTTAAAAGAAAGGTTTGGGTTGACCTGAGTATGATGAGGTGATTCTAAAAATAATAAAACTGTGTAGAAAGAGATAAAAAGGAGCAATTATCTCATATAAATGAGATTAAAAAAAAGGAAAAACTGATACAGAAGAAGCTAGTGGGGGAGGGTGAATAGTCCTGAAATCTTACATTCATTGAGGATAGATTAAAGAGGGAACAACATAAATAACTAAGTGGGTATAAAAGTCTTCTATATTCAGAAAGAAATAGGAGGGCAAGGTATAGGATGGGGGAGAGTGGATTCTTGGAGGGGTCAGTAGGTTAAGGAATAGGAGGGCAGGGTGGCAGATAAAGGGAAGGAGTGGAGAGGAACAGCAATAGGATGAGAAGGATAGTGAGGAAAAATAGGAAAGAGAAAAATATACAAGTAATTATAGCTTAGAATGTAAATGGGATTAATTTACCCATAAAATGGAAACTGATAGCAGATTAAAAATTCAAATTCAACAGTATGTTGCTTTCAGGAAATGCTATAAAAATGAGAGATATACACAAACATAAAACAAAGGTCAAGAGTAGAATTTTCTATATTAAAAAAGCAGAGGTAGTAATCATGATTTCAGACAAAATAAAAGCTATAATAGATTTAATCAAGAGAAAAATAGGAAAACTATATGAGTCAGCCATATTATTCAATATTGTTTTAGACAATTTAAAATAACTAGACAGCATAAAATACCTGAGAGTATACCTGCCTATAACAGACATAGGAACTATATAAATATAACATAAAAAATTTTTATACAAATAATGCAAGATCTAAATAATTGAAGTAGTTTTTATTGTTCATGGGTAGGAAAAGTCAATATAATTTTTAAATGATAATTTTACTGAAGTGATCTATTTATGTAATGCCATCCTAATTAAGTTACTAAAAATTATCTCACTGAGTTAAAAAAAAATAATAACAAAGCTCATTTAGAAGAACAAAAGGTCAGGAACCTCAAAGAAACCAAGGAAAAAAGAGATCATTCCTAGCACAGTTTATGCATACCCTTGAAAATTATGACATTTAAAAAGTTTGAGAGGTATAATTTTAGAGTAATTTAATCATTTTATTAATGATGCTTGCATGTTTATTAATAAAAGGATGGTCATTTAGCTGTTGCTCTTAAACCAAAGACCAGTCCCTCATGGTAGTGGGCTTGGTAGTAGGTGTTCTGAGGGTGGCAATCAATTGTGATTAATTAACAATTAATGAGAAAATGAATAGTATAATGAGAGGTTGAGATCTGTTACAATGAGGGTCTTGGGGTATGTGACTTGGATCATCCAAATCCTGGTCAAAGAGACATCAATTTCTATATCACCTGTCCAATAAAAGGGAGGATTCACATTTTCCCAGACCACTATGAGCAAACACAATGAACAGAAATGCACTAATTAGACCAAACTTGGAATTTCTTTTACTGTTCGATCAGATCTTGGCCTGCCTGGGTAAGTTTTTGCCCAAGATTTCCCACATTGGTTGATTTCTGGATGAGAAAGAAGAAAGGAGGAAAAACGCTGGTCTCAATACAATAATTAGTTACTAAATACAAGAAAGAAATAATCATTTCTCTCAAAATGAACCCTGGAATATCAAGAGTAGTACATTTAACTTCTTCCCTAGTATGTATTGCCAGGAATGCTGCTGTTCCTGATTTAGAAAGCCAGCAAAGAAAAATAGTTTATTTAAATTTACTGTTAACCAAGGACAAGTTATAAAGTGGGTTGTAAATAGGTCCATGCTACTGAATTACCCTGTTATCTAGTTGACAACTGATATTTAACTTATTTCACTTAACAAGTAAACAGATTTATTGAATACCACCTTTTGTGTTGTTAAAAAGATGATTTGTATAATGAAAAACATTTAAATTTTTTTTAAATGACAAGTAGCATTCTTTATAATTAGTCAGAAATGGACATATCCTATCACACCAAAGCTCTCTGTTACACAGTATTTGAGAAAAACTCCATGTAATACACTATTAGACTGGGAATCAAAAGAGACTAATTCCAGTTCCAGTTCTGTCACCTATTACCTTTAGAAAGTCATTTAACTGCTGAGTCTCAGTTTCTTCTTCTGTAAAGCATGTAGAAGTTGATTTTTTAGATCTTATCCAGCTCTAAGAGTCTACAAATTCTATTAATGGAAATATTTTTTTCTTTTGATATATCATTCATACTAGCTATTGTGCCACCTTTTCTCTATGTATTCCTCCATCAAGAGTGATATTTTCAAAGAGTTGAAAAGGACTTTAGTGAACATCTGGTCCAACCTGTATCTAATCAAGAACCCTCTCTATAATGTTCCCAAATAAATAATCATACAGCCTTTGCTTCAAGACAAGTCTACAAGGCAGCCTTCTCCACATTTGTTTAATTCTTAACTATCAAGTTTTCCCATAGAGTGAGGCAAATTCTGTTTCTTTGTGACTTCTATTCACTGCATTTTGGCCTCAGGTAGAGAAATTCTAATCCTCCCTTTCACATGATTATGCTTGAAGATGGTTAACATATCATCCCTAAGTCTTCTCTTCTCTATCCCTAACTCCTTCAACTAATCCATATAAGATACAGCCTTGATAATCCTCATTTTCCTCCTCCAACTCCTCATTACTTTTCATTGTATTTTCTAAAATGTGGCACCCAGAACTGAACACAATATTCTACATATGATATATGCATAAAGCATCACCTTCATCTTTCTAAACACTATGCCTCTTATGCCTAAGATCATATTAGCTTTTTGGCTGCCATATTGTGTTGCTAGCATGTATTGAACTTTCAGACCATGAAAAGTTCTTTGTTTCTCTGCCAAACTCTCATCTAGGCACATCTCCTTTATCTTAAAAGCATGAGGGTGATTTCTGAACCTAAGTGTAGGATTTTACATTTATATTTATGCAGAAGGCAGCACTTGAGCTGGGTGGGAAAAGGAGCTACACAATGTGAGAGACAGTGATGCAGTTAGTGAACTGCAGGCAGAGAGGACAGCCAGTGCCTTAGGATCAGTTTGGCAGCTATGTGAAGGATGAGAAAGGGAAAAGACTAATTAAGGGACTCTTGCCATACCTTAAACAAGAAGCAATAAGAGACTGAGCTAGAGTGATAATTGAATAAATAAGGGAAAAAAAGGGAAAGGAACAAGCATTTATTAAGCAACTGCTATGTACTGAGCATGGTGATAAACAAAATGTTATCTTATCTGTTCAAATTCAAGAGAAGTTATGGAAGCAGAAATAACAACATCTGACAACTTAATCAATATATGACATGAAGGATTGTGGACAGCACAGGATGACACAAAGGCTGTGAATCTCAGTGACTAGAAGGATATTAGTCTCTGTGAGACATGAATATTTCTCTATTATATTTAATAACTAATTATTATATTAGGAAGAAGGTTTTTCCCCTTTTCTACTTCCTCATCCAGAAATCAACCAGGGTGGGAAATCTTTCTCTTACAGATTTCCTCAGGTCAAGATCTAATCAGATGGTAAAAGAAATTCTAAGTTGGGCCTAATAGGTGTATTTTACTCATTAGGTTTTTCTAGACAGTTATAGGGAAGTATTGATTCTCTCTATGTCTCTGATTGATATGGAAATCAATATCTCTATTAACCAAGATTAGGGTGACACAGGACACATACCTCAAGACCTTTATTTTAATATAGCCTACCTCCTATCACATTAACCAATTAGATGTGATTTCTGTTTGATGGACTACCTCTTGTCTGAAGGCATTAAAAACCTAATGAAGTGGTCATGAGGTCCCTTGGCTACTGAGGGGATAATGGGCCTATTCTGTTGACTCCTTTCTAGATGTAGTAAATAAAAATGATTTTAATTTACCCAAAAACTTTGACTCTTGGAACTTTTAATTATCATATCTTTTTGACAGAAATAGGGGAGTTAAGAGGAGGGGTAGATTTGGCATGAATGTAGACTTTCAAATTTTATCTATAGTATATAAACTATTACAATTTCAATTACTCTTCCTTTGCATATGACTCCTAAATCTACAACTTCAGGTCTGACCTTTCATGAGGTGCAGCCCTTAATTTCAAGTTGTGTAGGGGATAAGTTCACTTGGATATCCTATTGGTACTTATAATAGAGTTATATTAAAAAATTGAAATTATTGATAAAAGGCTTCATAGTATATTTGGAAAAGTATTTAACTGAAAACCAGGAGTACTGCTGATGGAAAATTTAGGCCTTCTTTGTGTTCGATTATTTTAAAACTTCATGTTAAAACATGTTGAGTTCCTACAATCCGCCTTGCTTTCAGAGCAAGATATTCAAGCAACTGTATTGGTAATGGAATTTGGAGATGCCCCTGTATTGGCTTGGTTTTGGGGTTGAGTATTAAAACCCAGAGCTTGTGAATCCCCCTTGTGGGATGGACTTGTTGACGTGAAGAGAGAGGGCTGAACTGGGAGGAGC